>JAFVLL020006929.1:0-54011 GCA_021397915.2 Tor tambroides | reverse complement strand
AGTAAAAGAGGGTTGCATTCTCTTAGGAACGATAAGGAACTTTGGAATGCTTGTGCAAGGTGTCAGTTTGTCCTGAAGCGCTGATGCAAATCAGTCCCCCGAGGTGTTCCGAAACAGATCAATCTATCCTCAAGAAATGATTTGCAATAAGCTTGGCATGCACATTCATTCCAAAGCCATATGACATCGTCTTGTGAATCTTCTCATTGAATGAGCATGCTGAATACCACATTTATGCACTGGAAATTCTAGCAACCATCTAAAAGGGGTTTAGCATCATTTAAACACAATTAGCATAGATGTTAGCTGTACATACAAGTATTGTCCTACACTATTTATAGCTGCTGTGATGTTCTGCTCTATGTCATAACACTTGTGACAACAGATGTTGATGAATGAAAGTGAAAGCTCAGGGCCAGAGATTTAAGCGACATCTGTGAGCCCTCCTGCTACATCATGCTAACACAGATGCCCTTTGCCCTCGGACAGGAAGTGAGGGCTGCAGCCGCTGCATTGCCGGCATTTCTCACAGCAGCCTGAGATATGATGTGCCACCATCATCTGCCGCGTCCCAACAGCTGCCGGGACAGTTGTTGAGCAGTGGCGTTGGCGCAATTAAAATGGCTGGTAAGGCTCACTTTTCTTGAGAGTGTGTGTGAAGTTTTTGGCAAACCAGTTTTTGCGGTTTTGATGTTTGCGATGTGATATACTTACCCGAACAATAGCATTAATGACAACAGGAATAATGTGAAGATTAGGCAATAGGAGAGCTCTGCATCTGCCAAAGTCTTTTAGAGTACAGTAGAAAAAACCTTCACCCGTTCCGGCCTCATTTCTCCTATCCAGCAGGAACTGGGGACAGAAGGAAAAGAGAGAAGGGGAGGTGGGTTGTGGAGGGGGCTGCTTAGCACAAAGAAGAAGCCTGGATTAAGTCATGAGCAGCAAACGACATAGGTTGGATTTTTAAAGGGTGAGATCACATCCTCTTTCCTCAGTGGCTGAGAGACTCATCCTCGGTCGGACAGCCGAGTGTTCGGCATGCCAAACGGGACATCCATTATTGGGACAGCAGCATGCGGTCGCACACACACATTAGCACGTGCATGCGCGCTTTAAAGTTCACAGATTCGAATGCAAATTATCATGCAAACATATACAGTACCACCTCACACGCAACAAAGTCGCAATCGATGGGAAGTTGCATGCAGACGTACTGTACAGCCATCAGTCAAATCTACAACACATGCGCGCCTGAGCAGTCAGCACAAAGGGACAAGCAAACAGAGTGTGCCTGAGCATGTGTGCGGGTAAGTAGCATGGGAGGGCCGCAGGGTTACATAACAATGTTCTCTTCCATATGGGGGCACCAAAGGTTTTGCGAGACCCTAGTGTGGAAGGAGCTAGCATAAGCGTTCATTACAGCACTGGGAGAGAATATACATTTGATGTAAAACCAGATGGCAGATTTGTAGTCAGGTTCGGGCCTTTGAATGCTCGCATCGTGCTTCCAAAACCGGTTTGGAAGTAGGTCAGTTTGGTGCTCAAATTGACAAATGGAGGTGCTCGTTAACACCACGCGATGTACCAGGCTGAAGCGCTCCCTCCCTGCTAATGTCGGAACTAACCTTGACCCTCCAACCTAGGGGTAAAGAGGATACGACGCTTGAGATGGAGCACAGATGGAGATATTCTCTGCTTACAGTCTCGACGCTATACGGAAATCTAAGACAAGGAGAGAGGGAAAGAGAGAGAAGAAGAAGAAAAAACGACCTCGGTGTGTTGTGGGATTTTTCCTCCCTTCCTAAAATATTTCCTGTATGTCTTCAGCCGGGTTGCCTGTTTTTTACCCCCCCTCCAATTCTTTCCCTCTGCAGACTGCCTTTCACTTTGGGGGGCCCTCAGACCCCCTTAGCCGAGTGGGGAGCTTTCAGGGTACCCTGATGGATGCTAATGGGGGACTCTTTCAGATCATTTTACAGGGTCGGGCTTTGATCTGCCGGCTGGCTTGCTCTCCACAGGCTTGATATCCAGAGAACATGCAAATCCCCCCCTCCCCTCGACACACACACAAAAACACCTGTGAAAAAACTCCAAGAGCATGAGGGAAGAAAAGAAGAGCCGAGAAATTTCACAGACACGAAAGAAAAGATTGAGAATGCGACTCAGAAAAGACAAAGGAAAGAGCAGAGAGAGAGTATGTCAAAAAGGCAGGGACTGAGAAAGAAAGAGAAAGAGCGAGAGAGAGACGCTTTAGGGGGGAGGGTGGTGGTCAGAGCCTGAGGCGGATGTGTCTGCGCTGTTGAGAATTAGGAAGGAAGAACTGGAAAAGAAAGTCCGGTGAGGGAACCTCGTCAGTAGCACGCAGCAGCCACACTTTGAATGGTGGTTAAGTGTGGGGACAGCTGGAGGCAGTTGATTGGCTAAGAGGCTATGGAACTCATGCTTCCTGTGGCCAGCTGCTATACCCATGGCCCCAAGTGACAAGGGTTATAATTGATTACTATCTGGCAGTTCAGCAGAGTGTATGGAGTGCACAGAGCCGCTGAAGTACAGTATAGCTGGCTACACAGTAAAATGAAAGAGCAGTTTTTTCCTCGCTCTCTCTCAATCTTTTTCCTTTAGGCCACTGCAGGCATGGCACAGCACGTGGTCCGACATCGTCTAGCTTCCTACATTTGCCTTCTGTCTTGCTTCAGAAACCCATTCTGGATTCATCTTGAGACGAAAATGGACTGCATGTGAAAGCGGACCCCGAAAAATACCTGACTTCAAAGCTATACATTTAGGTGCACGGATTGCTTGCAGACATTGCATGGCAAACCAGAGCCATTCGCCCGCGTTGCTGGAGACCTTCCTGTGAGCTCAACCCTGTGAGCTCCATATTGTGAGGAAAGACATAAAGGGCTCTTGTGCGCCGGTGCCCGGCTCAAGTCCTAATTCGCTTTATTAGTTTCATTGCTTTATTAGATTCCGTGCAAAGGGGAAGAGGGAGAAGAAATTATGTAAGTTTCTGAAATAAGAAGGATATTTTTGTAACCTTTTGGAAGCAGAAAGCTGAGCCTGATCAAAGTCTCCTGAAAGACTGGCATTGGACTGAGCTGCCATGCTTTGAGAAGGGAAGATAAGTCCTTTCTGTGGCTCTCAACCTTTCCTCCTCCTCCTCTCCTCCCCTTTTAGGTTTCTGTCTATGATGTCATGTTTTAGGGTTCTTTAAAGGAAGGAAGGATGAAGGCTTCTCTCTTCAGCACCTCTTTGTACTAATGGAAAGCCCTCTTCAGGACACATCCGCCCCTATGGCCTCGCGGCATCCAGGGGGCAGGAAACCACTCCGGCCAGATGAAAAAGAGGAAGTGTGAGAGGAGAATCCTTGCTGGACCCGATCCACCCCGACGGAGCCTTCTCACTGTAGCGGAGCCTGAATGGAGATGGGGGATGAACTCTGGAGCCTATCCATTAAATGCAGCACCCGTTGTGTTACAGACTTGTTTTTTGTGTGCTGAGCTTAGGTGATTTCTTCGGTTCTAGCCTCATTACCAGAAACGGAATGAGCAATTTATCAATGCATATAGCTAAAAGGTGCATGTGGTGTCACTTTTTGTGTTTCTGTATGACTACGGGTAGCAGGATGGAGACTGTTCACCTCAGTGGAAACAATTCTGAGTCATCTCTTTGAAACTGCGCAGTGAGTACAGAGTTTCACACCCTTAAATCAACTTCTCACTGGCCTACACGTACAAAAAAATGTCAAACCTGTTGCAGTGGCAATTAACAGTGTCAAGGATTTCAAATGGATTGTGGAAATTTAAGCTGTGATTTAAGCTACACGTTTGCATCACTGTGCGTGGGGAGACAAAGTTCAAAGTTCAAAATTCGTCTTTTTGGGAACTAATAATTATATTTAAGATTTGAACATTGAAAAATTATCATGGTAAAAATGTAAATTTGCAATATAAATCTATGAACAAATATATATATATATATATATATATACATACATACACATACACACACACACACAGGTACTATATATAAAAAAATTGTGCATAAATAAATTAGTAATAAGCAGCAATCTTAGCACTTATTCACCATTGTCTGCCTTTTAGCCAATCAGGTAGGACTACAGGTCCTAATGAATATTAATTACAGGACACCAAATGATTAATATTCTGTAGACAAACCAATTCAAGTGGCATATTTATGAATCTTAGAGCAAGAGTGAATAGGGAAAGAAAGGGAAAAGTCATCCTCGTCATCATTTGATTTGTTTAGTTCTCTTTTTTCCCTTCCTAAATCCCTTGCTCCATTTCCAAACAGTCTTCACTTAGTACAGTGTGAACGGGCTGGAAAAAGGCCTTTCCTAGAAGAAAGCAGGGAGACATAGAGAAGAGAGCCTCATGATGACTACAGCATAAGCAGAAGCATCAAGACTGCCTCCACCTCGGCTTTGGGCCCAGACTCCCAGATGTGTGTCATCCTCTGGCTCCAACTGCAGCTGAAGGTAATTTTGCTGGAGAGGAACCAGAGAGGGAACACCCCGCTAAAGTTGAGACCCACAGACATAGCAGACAGAGCAAAACTCCCTCCTTTCCTCAAAGACACTGTTGACAGAGACAGGGACACTTTGTACCAGCAGAGGGAGAGGCACATGGATGGAATGGGAGCGATGGATGATGTGATGACAACTGTGATCTCTCTTCAGACACCAACTCCTGTTCCCAGACTACTATGGAAAGCAAGACCATTACTAACTTCCCCAAACGGTTTTGCAACATCAAGGTCTTGAGGTGCTGCTGCTTTCAAATGTGACATAAAATTGACGAAAGCAACAAGGACTTCTTTACATGCAGTTTTGCAGCATGCTTTACTGCACTGCTCTACCGTATAGTTAGTGCATTGTTGTTTTGGTTTGTCTACGATTTTTCTTGTAGCTGGTGAGTTATGGGCCTCCTCTTGTGTCTGCTCTTAAGAGGCACCTAAAAATACCCAGTGAGGTAATGAGAAAGCCTCTGCACTATTTACATTTTGGCGAGTTGGGCTTTCAGAACAGACTCTGCTGAGAGAGGTGAATCTGTGAGATGACTGAGAGGGAAAATTGTTAAATGCTCTACACAGAACTCTACATAGATGGCTGGGGCTGAGATAAAAGGCACAGACATTAAGAAATGGAGAAGAGGCCAAGGCAGAGCAGTCAAAAGGAAAGGAAAGAGAGCAAGAGAGGAACGTGTACAAGACAGGAAGACAGAGACAAACACGAGAGACAGAGGTCAAAAGAGACAGAGAGGATGAGAAAGACCATGGCCCTGTCTGAACACTGAAAATATCCTCTTTCATCGTCTGCTCTCCTTCATGAGTGCTGATACGTGTGAGGGCTGGAAAACAGAAAGCAAGATGGCGGCTGCTCAGCCTATACCAGTGCTTCCCAACCTTTACTGTCTTAGTCAACCCACACCCTCGTTACAAATACAAGATTTCCTTTAATCAAAACCAAAGTGTAACTGTCTTCCTATGAACTCATATTAGTTCATTTATGCATTAATGCACAAATCTGTACATAAATCTTCTGTTCCAGATTCATACACATTATTATTATTAAGTCTTATTTAAATGTTTCTGTTCTCATGTCAGATATGTATATATGTATGTATGTGTGTATGTACCAAGAGCTTCTTAAAAACCACAACAAATTCCTCGTGTGTTTGCGCACACTTGGCAAATAAAGCTGATTCTGATTCTTCTGATTTAGCATTGTTATTGTAATTTCTTGTTGTTGTTGTTGTTGTTTAATTTGATGGTTTGAGAGATTTGAGATGAAAACAGCAAGAATGCGTTGTGAAGTGTGAGGCAAGTAAAGGTTACTGTTACATAATTCTACTTCTGTGCAGTGTTTATATATATATATATATATATATATATATATAAAATGCACATATTTTCCACTACAACTGTCATTCACACGAATTGCCAAAACCTGAAACTTATTCATATAATTTTCTTTCCTTAAAAATATTAACTTAATTTAAGTATGCATTGCAAATAAATAAGTACAGAAATAATATTAGTAGTAATAATAAATTTTTTATTTAATTGCAATTATATAAAAAAAAATATAAATAAATTAATAGTTCAGCCACGAAATTCTACTTGCATTCTAATTGGTTCATTTAATTCAGTGTTCCCAGCCAATAGGATGCACATATTCATTACCATTCACCTAGGACATATTCAATGAATGCTATGTCTGTGCGCTATGCGGGTCCTCATTTTAGCCCACCTCTTCCCCAGCACCACCTGTCTAGATCTGCTACGGGGGCTCTTCCTCTCTCTAGCAACAGCAGCAGCAGCATGTTTCCTTTTCATTTTATGATTTGAGCATTTAGCAGAAGCAAGTCTACTTGCTCTGCAGCAGCAGCATAACAAGTCTAGTCTGCCAAGACCAAACCTATGCACATTGTATTTATTTACAGTAATAAAGATTTTACAATCTATTCCCAGAGTTGTCATGACATAAATTATATAATGTATACAATTTATTTGTAAATATATTAATTTAAATGATATATCAATATATAAATAACTTTAATAAATTAAATAAATAAGATAAAATAAATACATTTAATTGTCTCAATTTCATTTTTATACCAAAATAAAGTGCTGGTTGGGAAACACTGGTCCTTTTTTCCATCTGTTTGAGAATTAGCAGAAAAGAAAGTGATAAAACATGGTAAAGTGGTAATGTCAAGTATTTATCAGGTGAAAAATAATGACAAAGGCAGAAACAAGAAGCAAAGCAATAATGAGGGCAAGAAAGACTGAGATTAAATCATAGGAAGATGCCAAGTGTACTGTCTGTTGTAGACTAATTCAACTACAGCATCAAACTCTTATCAGATAGCAGATCACATAAGCTTTGCTAGCTGCATGTTGTTGCACATAAATATTTGCTCTTTGATTTGTTGCATCAAAACTAGTTTCTGTTGCTTACAATGTCATAAACAACCAACTGTAATGAAAACTTCCAGTCGCTGTGAACTGCTGTCAGCGCAAGCGCTACATAAGAGCATTGATAGGGAAGGCCATAAACTAAGAAAAGAGAGAGTGAGGCCAGATGAAAGTGGGCAGGGAGCAATGAATTGAGACAGAGCCAACGGAAAAGGGAGCTGTTAGGGCTTTCAGGTTGCTGTCCCTCCGGACCATGACGTTATCTAGAGATGAGCCTGTGATAGTTTCTCATTCCAGCCTAATGGCCAGAGGCTTCTAGATAATGAACAGGATGGACAGACTTCCAAACCTCCCTGGGTGTGCAGATTTATGAATGATTGGGATCACGGCAGAGGCACGTGGAAGGAAGTACCATGTTTGTCCTTGTCTGCTTGTCCTCCTCTCCCTTGTGACGTACAGCATCATTCAGTTCAGATTCATATGAGTTCCTAATGTTTCACATACACTGACAACACATTTTCCAACTGTGGGAATGCCAACAGCAAGCAATATGCTACCAAGGTCAAACAAAGTTAGATAAGGCAAATATCAAATTCTCTGTAGTCTAAACACAAAACCAAAAGAAAGAGAACAAGGACCAACTACGCTAAATTAAAATCTACTGCCTATCAGGGCCTGCAAACTATCTTAACTGATTTTCCTCAAAGCTGGAAACAATTTGCTAGGTCTTGGGTGAGTAAAGTAATAGTGTAATACAGGGTTGATTAAGCTATTAAAGAGCTAGAGAGCTGAGTTTGAATGGAAGTGGCCCGAACACAACAAACCATAGATAAGCGGCTATTCACAAAGCGTGTACTTTTACACATACTTTGGCAGATGAGCTTTAACGTGACACACTGCAATGCTACCAGAGCTGCAGATGATTCACATTCCCTCAGTCGAAATCATGTCAATCACTCCCGCTCCCTCCCACCCTAAAATAAGAAAAGACGAGAAATGTTTGGGTCTTATCTGCAGGAAATAGCGTTTGATGAAATTACACTCCTGGGCCAGAGCTTGAAAGTGATGGCTGGGCCCCTGCACTCATTACTGAGTCCCCCGACGAGCAGCCTGCCCTTGATCCTCGGCCGGACCCGACAAGGAACGCGGAAGGTAGACCGAGGAGGGCCGACGGAGCTGGGTGGCCCTCGCTCTGGGACGTGTTCAACCATCAGCGTGGTATGTCGGTATGTACGCTGGTGCTCCTGTGCCCGTTCAGGGACCACGGGTTTGTCCTCTATGTCAGACAATCGCCACCCTGCCCGGAGGAACTCATCTTAGGGAGATGTTAGCTATAGAAGAAATTAAAAAAATCCTTTCTGGCCATATTTCAACGGTCTAGCTGAACAATTAAATGAACAATTAAATTAATTTCTGTTCCCCATGCTTGACTTTATGTGTAAAGATAAGCATTTGTGTTCTGCGATCCCACTGCGTGTTCATTTCTGGTCCAACTACGTAGCAGTTAAAACGTCAGCATTAGGGATGGTTATAATTTTGAAAGCCATAATTTAATTTAATTTAACATTTACTGCTCTAAACTGCAATATCTTTTGTTATTTATTAATTTTTTTTATTTACAGAACATGACAAAATTTAAACAATTTTTAATTGAAATAAACCATCACACAAACTCATTATTATAAATGTCTGATTTTGCTTTGTTGTTTTGTAGTTTAATAGTGTTAAAATTAAGTTTTTCATAATTTCTGAATGTTAAAATGAGCATAAGGTAAAACAATTCCTGTTAATATTTCCTACAGTATTTCTTTTAATTTGACTTTTTTTTATTGCTATTTTTTCCCAGAACAAGTTCAAGTGTTTCACACAGCTGAAGAGTGTCAGACTCGACATGTGATCCTTAATTGATATTCTCATGAGTAGAGTCAGCATGCATACGCTGGGGCTTTCCCCACTGGTAATCATAGAGACCCGATGTCATCAGCCCAGCACATCCCATAGGGCAGAGCTGTCGATCTATTTCCGATACTCGAGCGCTTCTCATACTCATGTATGGGACTCCGATTTGTGGTGGCAGACAAAGTCCAGGAACACTTCATCTGAGAAAATTTCCCCCACTCCCTCGCTCAGGGCGCTGCACCCCGGGACAGACTTGTGGTTAATGCCTGACAATTCCAGAGCAATAGAAACCCGGACTGACACTTCAAAAGCTCAAATCTCAGGTTGCTGTCTTCAATGCATTCAAATGTCACACACCTTTGCTGCTCGCCCATTGTGTGGAAGATACAAGATACTACACGCTCGTGGTTGGGAGATGCGCTTTCCACACAATCTCTTGTTTGATTCATTGACCAGAAGTTCTCACATGTTCTCCAAGTTTATCGAGAGGACTATTAATATGATAGACACCCTGGGGACCTGCACTGTATCCTTAATCCACAGAGACTCGGAAAAGGAAGTCATCGATTCTTCCCACCACTCGCTCTGGGAATGAGCAGCCCTGTGCTTTCCCTTTTGCTAAACGGGATATTATTATTTTAACGTCCAATCGTGCCTTACCCACGCTAGACTATTTATGTGGTTGGGAGAGAGGACAGCAAGGGCCATTGGCAGTCTGGACTTGCAGAGGAGTCACCGCAGTAGCCATTTCTTCTCAGAGAAAGAGCCTCCTCTCTGAGGAAGCTGACTTTGACTTTGCTTCCTAACCTCTAGAAGGACTAGAATCATTGGAGTAAGAGCACAATGGCCTTCCCATACAATGCTGCATTAGAGGTGGATGTTGCAAGTGAAAAGTACCATGACATTGCAAACATCAAGGTTATTTCCCAAACCTGTGGTGAGGAAGTAACTCTATATAACTCTATAGAGCTCTTCAAAAATTTCTTACCAAAAAGGTCTGAATATAATAAATAAAATAAAAATGTCAAGTCAGTATTCTATTCAAATGTATTTATAGCACTGGAAATAACATAAAATTGCTAAAAATCACACGATGGGAGACCAGTTATGGTAATAAAATGCATTTTTTGCCTGCTAAGCCAGAGTAAATACATTGATTCTTTGTTTCCCATGATTGTGCTTCCCTTGTAAATAAATCATGAAATGCACATTTTCATGGTATATATGCTGCTTCAGTGCTCCATTTCTGCTTGGGGAAAACATTCATATAAAAAATTATAGATAATTATGAATAAACCATGGATTTGAATTGGGACCGCTAATTGGTGACCTCAGCTTTATTGAATAATAACCTTTAGTTTTATAAAGGTAAATTTAAGACTTAATTAAGACCTTTTTAAGACCAAGTAATAAAAATTTGAAGATTAAATTGAAGGGAACACAATTTAATCCTCAAATTTTCATTACTTGGCCAAAACTGGGCCACATTTGTCAAAACTTAAGTCAAAATGTCATCCTAATGTAACCCAGATAGCATGCGGATGTGGGCCACTGAAGGCAATGATACGGCACTGCTGGCCTTCTTATGGCCCGTACAAAATGGATGTAAGCCTGAAGTGGCCGACATGTAAAATATCAAAAATGGCCCAAATGTATCAAATCCCATGTGGGCCTTTATAGGCAAAGATGTGGTGTTCATGAATGTGACTCTAAAGTGGCCCATGTGGTAAATAGTAAATATGGCCTAAATAGTGCCAACCAAATGTGGTCCACCTTTGGCAAAAATGTGGCACAATCGACAAAGGCTAATCAGGGTGTAAACCAAATGTGGTCCACTTATGTTTCAGCAAATGTGGCCCAGGTATATTAAAACGTATCTGGGTCAGTTTTGGCTGTGAGCTTAAAGTGGCCCTTATATGATGGCACAAATGTGGCCCAGTTATCCTAAAACATATGTGGACCGGTTTTGGCAAAGATATGGCACAGTAAGCACTGGCTAACGTGGCTGTGAGCCTAAAGTGGCCCGCATATGATGCCACAAATGTGGCCCAGTTATCCTAAAACGTATCTGGACCAGTTTTGGCAAAGATACGGCACAGGGAGCACTGGCTAATGTGGCTGTGAGCCTAAAGTGGCCCGCATATGATGCCACAAATGTGGCTCAGTTATCCGAAAACGTATCTGGTCCAGTTTTGGCAAAGATATAGTACAGTAAGCACTGGCTAATGTGGCTGTGAGCCTAAAGTGGCCCGCATATGATGCCACAAATGTGGCCCAGTTATCCTAAAACGTATCTGGACCAGTTTTGGCAAAGATATGGCACAGTAAGCACTGGCTAATGTGGCTGTGAGCCTAAAGTGGCCCGCATATGATGCCACAAATGTGGCCCAGTTATCCTAAAACGTATCTGGACCAGTTTTGGCAAAGATATGGCACAGTAAGCACTGGCTAATGTGGCTGTGAGCCTAAAGTGGCCCGCATATGATGCCACAAATGTGGCCCAGTTATCCTAAAACGTATCTGGACCAGTGTTTACAAAGATAGCACAGTGAGCACTACAATGTGGCTGTGAGCCTTACTTGTCCCACATTTGACATGGCAAACATGCCCCATATATTATAAAACAGATGAGGGCCACTTCTGGTTTGGATGTTGCACTTGACACTGGCTAATTGAAATGGAAGTTTGAAATTGTAAATATGGCCTAATAGAATTTGGCTACTTTTAGTAGGATGCAACACAGTTAACTGATGCAGGATGATCTGGATATGAGTCTTAAGAAGGCTACATACTCAATTAATTTTTTGAAACATGCTTTTAATGGCAGTTTTTTATACGTGTACTGTGCAGCATAAAAACAGAAGTGCACTATAATGATAGCTCTTACTGTCAAGGTTTCTGTTAATTTGGACTTTGTTTTCCTTTTGCACCCTTGTTGTGTTGATTGTATTATTCTGTTCAGGTGTGCCTAGTTAATTATCCTTGTTTGGTCTGAGTACTTAAGTTCCTGTATGTTCACTTTGAGTTTGTTTGGTCTTATGTCTACATGTCTTAAATGTTGCTGTGCTACATTGTGTTTGGATTTACCCTTGTTGGATTTACCTTTGTTGGATTAAAGACTTATGATATGTAACCTTTCTTCTTTGTCGTGTGCTCTTTAACACAGCGTAGCCGTGACACTTACAGACTTACTTTGTAGGTAGAATCTGAGTGAGAAGGATTTAGGTTCAAACTTGTGAAGAACTTATTTTAAAGTATTGGAACGTATCTTTGAATATTTATCTGTTGCATTTGAATTGCTGCTTGTGCAAAACCTGGGTCATGATGTTTTTATCAAGTAGGACACGTTTCTGGAACTTATTTGAACATTTAGGGAGGACATTTTTAAGTTTCTCTCTAAAATTGTTGATGCATAACTCACTTAAGGCTTAGTGTGGCCAAAATAATGTATATTTATGGTTTATTTGGTTCATTATTAGCTCGAATGTGGCTTTGCAGTGGCCTGCTTGTGGACCACTGCCAAAATGCCACCATTCCATGCAGCATGTGGGCCACATGAGGAATATGGGGAAGACCAGGGTTCGAATAAAAATCAGCTGTGGCCCACATTAGGGCCAGCAAGGTGTTGGATCTGGGCAAGAATTAAAATAAATGTGGCCCAGATTTGGCCCAATTCTTTATTTTATTTATTTATTTATTGTCACGGCTGCTATGCGGCCTTCCTATGGCTTGCTTGTGGCCCAAATGTGGCAAACAGGTGTGGACCATCCAAATGCCATCATTCTACATAGTATGTGGGCCAGAGCAAGGTGTTGGATCTGGGCCAGAATTAAAATCAATGTGGCCCAGATTTGGGCCAGTTCTGCTTTTTTTTGGTTTATTCATGGCTGACATTGGGCCTTCCTTTGGCTTACTTGTGGCCCAAATTTGGCAAACAGGAGTGGACCGCCCAAGTGCCATTCTTCACAGTATGTGGGCCGGAGCAAGGTGTTGGATCTGGGCCAGATCTGGGCCAGAATTAAAATCAATGTGGCCCAGATTTGGGCCAGTTCTGCTTTATTTGGTTTATTCATGGCTGACATTGGGCCTTCCTTTGGCTTACTTGTGGCCCAAATCTGGCAAACAGGAGCGGACTGCCCAAGTGCTATCATTCTATGCGGTATGTGGGCCAGATGAATGTGTCAGGTGTGGGCCTGATCTGGGCCTCAAGAATTTTGCTATCTGGGAAATGTCTATAGGGAACACACAATGAGTTGTATTAGCAACATTTCCAACCAATCTCTATTACTTTTTAATTAATTGTACAGAAAGAAAAAAGAAGAAAAATAGCTAGACCATGCAGTAGAATATTTAAATCACTTTTACTGTACCTTCTGTCACACTGCAAAGAAATCACTAGGGCTGTCCTCGACTAAAGATTTTTAAGGTCGACTAGTAGTCGTTCATTTTAAGCAATTAGTCGACTAATCACATGTTTATATTAATAAACCATATAATTCATAATAATGAGCCTTTAATTGCCTATAGCCTATCAGCACTAAAGAGCACATAAAGCTTGCCACAAAGCACTTGCAGATGTAATGATTATGAATGCGTCAGGAAAAAAACAGCAAGAAGACTACCTTAACATTATAGTAATTCATTGATAAGTGTTTTCTGTATTTTCGGCTGCAGTGATGAAGTCAACAACACTGACTCGTCATTTCCACAGTGGACGTGCAAGTTTCATACAGATTGCATAATCTAAAAATATTTGTTTTCCATTTCAACTGGCTCATTTAAAAGTAGACATTTTGCACTCAAATTCACAGAGACCTAGATGCCAGAAAGTGCACCCTCTTTGCTTTTATTATTTTACAAAAGCACAACGTTTTGTTGTAATTGTGAGTGCACACAAATAAAAGCAGACCTGTCTAAAAGTAGACAGATTCGAAAGATGTATTACTCTTATCTGTATGAGTAAAAATGATGGAGTAGGGCAGGCTATTTTAAGTTAAACGCAAATTATTGCACCGGTGCCTCCAAGTTAACTGTCATGCAGTGAGCGTGCTGCTGTTCAGCTTCCACGCTCCACACAAACACTTCAATAGCGAACATTTTTCTACGTTAAAGCGAGCGGCCACATAATGTTGCTACTACTTACATGTTTCAGATGATAAGCCACATTTGAGGTCGATGATCCAAACAAACATTTGGATGTCCTGACCGATGTACTGTAATTACCACATAGATCAGCTGTTAATGATTTGTCTGTCACTGACTATGTGATTTCGCCACTTCCTGTGGATTTTTTTTCTACAATTAAGCGACTAATGAAATTTTGATCGACTAAGCATCTTCTGATCGACTAATGGTTAGTCGACTATTAGGGGGCAGCCCTAGAAATCACACTGTTTTTCTTTAGTATTTTGTCATCTAGATACATTTCAAGATACATTTACTTGAGAAGCAAAGTGACAAGAAAAGAAGTCTTGTTTTCTGTCAAACTGATCAAAATGAAGAGAGTTGATTATTAAAGGGGCCATCAGATGCCCTTTTTGTTGATATGATAAGTTGATATGATTCTTTAGTGTCTTAATGAAAAGTCTATAACATACTTTGGTTATTTCTCAATGGTAGTGTAAAACAACACTGTTTTTTACCCTGCCAAAAACAGCTCTTTTCACAGCAAGCCGTTTCAGTGCATTTTCCTTTAAATGTTAATGAGCTCTGCTCACCCCACCCCTCTCCCTCCATGGGGTGACAAGCAGTTCTCTGAGAGACTGTAAACTTTAGCCGCTTTCATCGTGAAACTTGCTAACTAGCACATTATTAGAAAAGGCGATTTGCAAAATTCATTTAAAAAATGTATACTCACTTCTTCTGGAGGTGAAGCTGAATCACAAATGATTCACGCGGACATAGACACATTTAGGCAGATCAGGGGATGCATTCCCTTCAAAAACAAACATACTCCACTGCATTTTCAGCGGCTCAGATGTCAGGAGTAAATGACGACTGCTATGTTCATTATTACATCCAACAACAAAACCCTCAATTGCTTAGGAGACAGTCTTGTCTACAATCGCTCTGGCATTGAAACAATGGCGGACTGATGACAGCTCACTCAGGGCGGGTCTAAGGTAAAACGCTAGTGTCAATCAACAACCGTGGGAGGGACCTGGGTCTGTGTGACGTCACACAGCCAAGAATCTGAGAACGGCTTGATTTGAAAAAAGGGGATATTATTTATCTGGATTTAAAAAAAAACACTGGTGGATTTTATCATTATAGGGTGGTTGTGAACGCACACTGCCAACACACATTTCAGTTCAAACAATATGTAAAAGTGAATTTTGCATCCGATGACCCCTTTAAGATACGAAAAATGGGCTCAGAAATATCAACTTAATTCAAGGGGAAAACAAGTTTGCATAGCTTATTTATAGATATTTGTTCTTGTTTTAAGCATAAAGCAATTTCATTTGGTTACATTTTTCAAGAATTCATTCCTGTAAATATATCCTGATTTATGTATGTTTAGATATTAGTATTAGAAAACAAAAACACTGAGGATGATATTTATTTTTTGCAATGCAAGCATAATTTAATGCAATAACTTTAACTATGAATTTAAGATTTTCTGCTCTGATTTATGACCTTTTTAAGATCTCAATTTGTTGAAGAGCGAATTAAGGCTTTTAAAGACCTGCAGAAACCCTGCTTTCATTGCATAAACAAAAACGATTGACACATTCTTCATTTTTCTTTGATGTACCCCTTTATTTCTCTCAAAAAGTAATCAGATTATGTGATTACATTACTTGTACCACATTTGCCACCAACCACAGAACAGTTTGTGCCTTTAACAAACTACATTTAAATTAGCAGATATACTGGTTTTATCCTGAAAACCACATTAGGAGCCTTATTGGCCAGAATGCAATTTCTGTATCAGCTTTTTTGTGAGATTAGTTTGAACACGGATGAAAGCGAGTCTTAATCGGCTCTGATATAACACATTGCAATACTGCACAGCCAGAGTCTTCCTCTGCTAGTCTGCACTGAAAAAGCTGTGTGGCACTGCACTGATCAGTGTAACCCACTGCATCTAAACAGGGTTACCACACAGGAACTGTGCGCACGTGCACGCATATACATCCACACACTCCAGAAGAATACAGAACAGAGCTGATGGCCAGCGGTGAGGACTGAGGCATGTTCCCAACTGCTGGATGAAAAGAGAAAGTTCATGTGTCGACACACATACACAAACAGACACACGCGCACAGCTGCTGTGGAGGATGCTGTTGGTATGCTGAAGCAGAACTTCACATGTGTGTGTGTGTGTGTGTGTGCCTGTGTGTGTGAGAGAGCAGCAGCAGTTGCTCCGGCGATGTGGATGTGCCGTGCAGAAGTTCTCCCTCAGTTAGCCGGCTGTGGTGATCTGGTGCAGACAGTGCAACACGCAAGCAGATGTTTCCTTCATTGAGTAGTTGTGCACCGCCAAACAGGGCACTGTAAAACAACGTTTGTGTGCACGAGCTTGTATATATTTTCTATATATCTGTCTTGCATCAAGTTATCAAATCAGCAGTACACAGCCAACCAGACACCCTCATGGGATTGCACAAGTCAATATTGTCATGTCAAAACTCCACATGCCATTCAACCAATAAAAATAGCAATGAAAATGTTTGATAGCAAAGGGTTTTTGATTTGATCAATATGTTTCCATCACCCTGTTTTTATGCGCATTTTGAAGTATCGCATCAGAAACCAGTAATAGAAACACCAAATTTCAAAATAAATAAATAAATTGCTCGCTTGAGGTGGTTTTTGACTTGTAAGAAAAAGAGTTTATGCACATAATAATAGGAGATGGAAACGCATTTGCTGAATAAATTCATCCATGCGCATCAAAAAAAGTCATAACCTGACTAGCAGACCGATCTTGTTGCACAGCATCTGAATTGTTGTTATAGTCATTCTTAAATGCCCGAGCAAAGTCTGTCATTGAAGTATTTCTGTATAGAATCGTGTGATGGAAATGCCAAATTTCTTAAACAAATTTGCAAAAAAGTTTTTACGCTTGCTTGAGGTGGTTTTTGACTTGTGCGAAAAAGGGTTAATGCAAATGATAGGAGATGGAAATGCATCTGCCGAATAAAGTCCTCTATGCGCATCAAAAAAGTCATGTGACTTTGCGCCATGGGACGGCATAACCTGACTAGCAGACCGATCTTCTTGTACAGCATCTGAAATATTGTTGTAGTCATTCTTAAATGCCTGAGCAAAGTCTTTCTGTATAATTGCCTCCCAGAACAACACGACTACTATTTGGGAACGCAGGCATCCACCTCCGAAGGCAATTGTGTTTCATCTGCTCACTCTGAGGTGCAAGTCATGTATTACATATGAAAATTATTATATTCAGTGGCTTCTCCTACTTTTCTTTGTGATATTTAGTGTCAGTTTATCAGGAAGTGATGATTTTGTTCTCTTTGACTTGTAGGATGGAAACGATGCTTATTCGCAAATGTTTTATGTGATATTTATGTGACAATTTTGCACACAAGTTAAATTTGCAACTTTGGACGGAAACCAAGCTAATGATAACAAAGAAAGTCAAAAAATTAGCATCACTGCAGTATTTAAATGACTCTTATTCAAACATGCTGTTGAAGAAAACATGAGAAAAAAAAACAATGGCTCAACATATTAACAAGGCACTAACAATGTTACTACAGCTGATGAGTGAATGAACACCATTAAATGTAAACTGAAGTACATCCTGTATGAAATTATTTACATACAAAACATAAATGTAATTTTATGTAACTTGTATCTACAGAAAATGATGGACATGGACAGTTTTCACATGTTGTTTTTGTAAAATGTTTGAATGTTTGATTTTTCACTTTCTTTAGAACTAGATCAGTATTTTCGTCAACTAAAATGAGATGCCATTTTAGAGTAAAATCGAATAGTTAATGAATATGATATAACAAAATACTGACCCATTTTTTACTCATCAAAAGAAAAATCCTATCACTAAGACAAGAACTATAAAAAAATTAACACAGTACCAAGCCAAAAATACACTTATTTTAAACACAAGATACAGTAACTGTCATAATAAAATGGCTACTATGTTTTAACCAATCTTAAAAACCAAAAGAAGTTGGAACACATTTATGCCAAACTCTTAAAAAATGATCAGTTTGCTTTGCACACTAATGAGTGTTGCTAATTACATTGTACATTATGCATACTTGGGGTCTTGCGATGGCCACTGCAGGTGCACGTCCTTCAACTCAGATATGGTTCAACATGGTGGCAAAAAACTCATTTATACAGGATGGTGCAATAATATCAGAGTTTATTACCTGGGTAAATCTTGTGGAACACTTGGAAAATTTCAACCAAGAAAAAATGCAGCTGGATCTCAAAATATCCCATATACCCTGTAGGGAAATCATGCCAACCCTATGAAGAACCTGGCGTTTTCTCTAGCGTATTTAATGGAAGAGGAAGTGATACAGGCTGGCCTCCAAATCTGACATTTAAAACAGTACCAGCAATGACACACAATCTAATGAGACAGATGGGCCCAATAAGCGGGAGATTGGGTGGCATGTCTGAACCGCAGGGAGAACTGACCGCAAGGAAAGACGCACTAAAGCGTTCCAGGAGAACGTGTAGCCGGGGTGGAGAGGGGTTTTAGAAACTGTGGCTCCAGCACAGAGCTCAACTGGAGCTCAGCTGCAGCCGGCAGCTGCACAGACCCGATCCCAGGAACTGAAAAGAGTGCAAGTGCAAATGTTCATGTCAAAAGTGTCAAGTCATTCTCACCAGAGGTTTCTCTTTTAAATGACACACATTCACACATGCACACACACCCCATTCTACTAGCTTTATAAATATTAATAGAGACATTTATAATCCAAATTCACCAAAAGACAACTATAACGTGTTTATTCCCTACATGCTTCAATATAAATTGCTGTTTTGCTTTACTTTAAAACTGTAGCTTGTCACACTATAACCACTACTTGTTGGAAAAAATAACTTGTTACTGTAAAATGAGCTACTGTCATGCATGTAAGCTACTTTTAGTTAGCGACTTCTCAACACTGTCTTTAAGCAAAGACACACAACTTCAGAGTTCTAATGTGAACTTCTGGATTGGCAGATTAAAGCGGCACCATCTTTAGTACAATCCAAACAAGTGACTCCAGTCAAAGCAAGAGTTTATACTGTTTTCATTGGCATCCAGACAGAGGAACTGGCAAAGCACTTTAAGCCATATGTTCCACTGTTCATAATTACCTCTGTGTCTATACTGAATTTATTTCATAAGGTTACAGACAACCTCCGTTTCAGGATTTACAGAGAATTATTATATAAGAAAAGAGGCAAGAGTAAATGAAAGGAGGTTTAGTAATGAATGGGATTTATAAATAGCATGGAAACCCCTCATGAGAACATTTACAGGAATTCAACTGTAATTCAGGTTTCAGTGGTTCAGCATGTTTAAGTATCAGATCATTTGTGATACCGAGAATCTTCACTGCTGTTGCTATTGGTGCGATGGTTGGCCAATGTCTAGGTCAGAGTCTAAAGGTCAAAGAGGTTTTTTAAAAAAAAAAAAAAAATAAAAAAAAAAAAAGGAAATCATTTCCTTATAAAGTCAGATAAATAATAAAACTAGTATGTATATACTTAATTTTTTAATATATTTAAATATAAAAATAAAATCGTAAATAAATTGTGTGCCTTAAATAAGAAAAATACCAAAAAAAGGTATATATACAGCCTATATATATATATATATATATATATATATATATATATATACACACACACATACACATATATATATTTTTTTTACAAAAAGTCTAACTTTGAAGGTTAAAAAAATAAATTAGTAAATAAATTCACAATGTAAGAAAAACTGAGAACAATTTCAAAAACAAAATAAGTAAAAGAAAACATAATAATAAAATATAAAATCAAAATTATAAGAATTTTGCCTTTAAATTAAAAAATAACTGAGTACATCCAGCACACCTCAAAACAACTCAGAAAAATAGCAAACAATTGTAAATAAATACATTCAAAATTATAATTAAATTCTGATTTTAAATATTTAAAAAATGTATATATTCTGTATGCCTGAACTGTAAATGTATGCAAGCATTGAACCTGAGCCAAGTCAAACATATATAGCATTTTCTAAATGTGCAAGACATCTACTGTTGAAGGAGATATTAAAAGGCTGCAATATCTGAATCTAAACTACCACAACAAACAAAATACATGCAGACCTGAGGTTCACAGCTTGTGCAAAGGAACAACTGAAAAAGTCATTGTCAGCAACACCCGCTCCTGGTAAGACGTGTCCCTATACACACACACACATGCATTATCACTTTACTGAAATAATGAGCCCTTAAAACAACACCCACCTCCGTGCTGTTACATGAAACTATGTGTATTTAGATACTTGTGGGAAATGTAGAAAAACTCAAAATGAAGCCGGAGTGATAGGATACAGTGAAATTATTTGATGCCAGGCACAGACAGAAGGAAACAACAAGAACATAAACACAACAAACAACCAAAACTGATGTGAAGTGCAGCACAAGTGTCAAATCATGAAAAAACTCCATGTTCATTGATTATAATTAATCATTTCACTTCAGAACTGACATTAGAGTTAAAGCCTTTGTAACCACAGAAACACATTTACTTTAAGGTCAACATCCTATAGGTATTAGCGGGTATGTTAGTATTTCATGCCACAAAACTTCATCACGTTACCAGCAGGTATTTCCTGGTTCATTGCAGACATCTTCCTATATGTCCTTAAATGAAACTGAAACATTAGCCAGAAAATAGCCAAATTCTTAGACAAACTGCTGTCTTATTAGAGCAAGTGAGGCAAAGCAAACGCACACCTATAGAGGTGCAAGTTGATGGAAAAAACATGAATCAATTAGAGGAGAACAACTGCACTCACTTAAGCATAGGCTGTTTATTAACCAACGTTTCCACTACTAGCCTTTTTCAAGGTACTGCTGTCTTATGTCATATCAGGACATTTTTTTAATAAAGAGTGGCTTGAAAAATCAGATACAGAAGCTATAAAAGCTCCAGTGTAAGCAGAACCTTTAACCAGCACTTACTTGAATGTATGCACAAGCTTTGGCCTATATGAAATCCATGGCCACCTGCAAACTAAACAAAACAGAGAAACAAACAGTGATTACAGCGTTCTGTACGACTTCTTTCACAATCTAAACATGCTTCTGATGTTCTCGGCTGGCACATAGGCCTTCACGGTTTGGTTATGGCACTAAACTGTACAGCCCAATGGACCATAGTGAACGTATCTTCTTTTTTGTGGAAAATCCATGTCCTCCTTGTACTAAAATTGGTGGAATTCCCCTAATGGTGGCCAGTTTCAGAGGAGAGAAACCCCACACTTTCAGACCAGACTGGTTTTGTTACGCTTAAGAGTCTGGAAAGTGGAAAAACTAAAAAAAAAAAAAAAGTTTCAGCACAGTTGAGAAGCGTAATTCTGTATGAATTCAACACTGTGAATAAATAATAGATATGGAAAAAGAGTAGGTTGTTAAGAGTACAAGAAGAGTGACTCAAAACAACAACCATCAAACCATCTCCAAAAGATTTAGACTTCATGCCGCCACATTTTACTTGAGAGATGCACATTTTTGCTTTTTCTTCTTTTTGTTTTCAAAAAAAACCCAAAATGCATTTGAACCCTATAAGCTGAAAATCCCTGAAAACAGAATCTGTTTTATCACTGAATTCGCAAATTCACCAAAAAGTTGTGCCACTTTAGCACAAAAACTTGCATTATAGACCCTGTTTACACAGATATTCAACTCAATCTCCAATTATACAATTACAAGTTGACAGCTGAAATAAATAGCTATTTATAACTGCTATCATTATCTATACTGCCTACTGTTATTTTCTTTTAAAATTGTATGTATGTAAGCAGTAGGGCTGGGTGTTGACAAATTTCACAATTAGATTTGATTTCTATTCCCAAGCTTGCGATTAGATTCGATTCAATTACAATTTTGATTTGACTCGATTCAATATTTATTATTTTGAATACATATCAGGTACAGAACATGGCAAATTTTCTCAAGGAAAAAAATCTCTCAACTAATGCTGTAAAATATACATGAGAGTCAGCTACTACATTACAATATTGGGGTTTAAAATTAACTGATTTGTATAGAAAAACTTAAATTACACTCAATGAAGTTAAAATAGCCAACTAACTTTACAATTAAATATTCCTACTCTAATTCGTTTTTTGAAATATAAACATTTAGGTAACACTTTACAATAAGGTTCATTAGTTAACTTTAGTTAACAACATTAGTAAACATGAACTAAGAATGAACAATACTTCTACAGCATTTATTAATCTTAGTTAATATTAATTTCAGCATTTACTAATGCATTATTAAAATCACAAGGTGTGTTTGTTAACGTTAGTTAATGCTCTGTGAACTAACATGAATAAACAACGAACAACTGTATTTTCATTAACTAACATTAACAAAGATTAATAAATAGTGTAATAAATGCATTGTTCATTGTTTGTTCATGTTAGTTAATACATTAACTAATGTTAATAAATGACACCTTATTGTAAAGTGTTACCAACATTTAAATAGTGGCTGTCATAAAAACTTGACGTACTTATTCAAACATAAATTAAATACCGAAGAACAATAAAATATTATAAGGAATGTATCAAAATGCTCCTGTCTAGTACATTTTTCTAGTTGACTAACGAGTTTATAGTCACTGAATTTGTTTATTTTCTGATGTAAATGTGACGTTATGTGACATGTGACAGGATACGGATTTCGGTAAGTTGTACTCTTTCTTTTAACATACCGTCGGACGTTCAGTCATGTTTATTTAATGCTGAAAATGCTGAGGAGATGAAAAGTAAAGTACAAAGCTTATTGCGATTTATTGGATGGGAAGCGCACTACGATATTCTGTTCATTAAATGAAAACAGGCTAGACTAATCGATTCTTGGGATTTAAGAATCAATAAATAGTGGCTGTCATAAAAACTTGACATACTTATTCAAACATAAGTTAAATACCGAAGAACAGTAATATATTTTAATGTATATATCAAAATGCTCCTGTCTAGTTCATTTTTCTAGTTGACTAACGAGTTTATAGTCACTGAATATGTTTATTTTCTGATGTAAATGTGACGTTACGTGACATGTGACAGGATACGGATTTCAGTAAGTTGTACTCTTTCTTTTAACATACCTTCGGACGTTCATTCATGTTTATTTAATGCTAAAAAAGCTGAGGAGATGAAACGTAAAGTACAAAACTTTTAGATTTATTGGACGGGAGGCGCACTACAATATTCCGTTCATTAAATGAAAACAGGCTAGACTAATCGATTCTTGGGATTTAAGAATCAATATCGATTCGTAAAAATAAAATTGAGAAATCGATATGTAGCCCTAGTAAGCAGTACTAGTCAGCATCTCTCTTTCCAGCTAACAGAGAAGCTAACGTTCTCTCAAAGTGAATAAAATTTGAGAGAATGTTAAACAGAATCTGTATTTAAAGTTATATGGTCTTTAAAAACATTCTGAAAATGCTAACACAAAAATGTTGTTTATATATCTTTCAGAGAACATTCAAAAAGTAATGTTCACATAATGATTGCTAAAAATATACTGTTCCCTTAGCAGTTTCTCTAACATTTGCATAACCAAGAAACAATGTTCAGAGAAGTAATTAGCAAAATGTTCTTAGAACATATTTTTGTTAGCTGGGTTCAGCACATTGGTTGATTGACAGGTGAGCAGACAGTTTTTCAGTGCTGTCTGGACCCATCAAGACAGATTAGTCCAGCTCACCTGGGAGGAATGGAAAGAAAGTAGGCAGGAAAGAGCAAATGTGAGAGTCCCAGCACATGAGGAGGAAATAAGGGGTGAGGGGGAACCGGTCGCATCCCTAAAGCTACTGAGATGTGAAGTTGTCAAAACACATATTTCAATGTGAACAAAGTGAGCAAGGAGTACGCATACAAAAGCGTGTGAATGGGCAGATGTCTGGAGCAGATCCCAGGCTTCAGACTCTCAGGAAACTCAGGAGATAAATGATGTGAGACTAAAGTTCTTCCATTGTTCCTTTTGCATTTAGAAGCAGCACTATTATCACCCAAAAAAAATGTCTTTGAAACTTGAGTACTTAGTGTGTATGTGCCATTGAATCACGCTTCTAGGGGGCTTTCAATGAAACCACCTGATTTGATAGTGAAAAGACAGAGGAAGACAATTTCCTTTTACATTTATACATAACACAGGTGGTCAATTGTGAAAAGAGAATTGTTATTGATTCAATACTGAATCAAGTTCAGGTGCTGAAATGAAATGTGGTTGAAAAAAAAAAACTGTAAGTAGTGTTTTGGATGTTACCAGTCGACAGCATTATGTGGCATAATAGTTTGGACTTATCCATAGTTTTTTTAATAATAATAATAATAATAATAAAAATAATAAAAAGTTTACATATACTGTAATAAAAAAAAACTGTTAATAAAGCAGAGATTATTGGAGTACATTTTACAAAAAAGTCTTTCTACTTCAATTTTTTCTACTTAGTCTTTCTACTTCAATTTTTTAAATGTAATAGTAATTTCTGAGTGTTTTTATTCTAGGCACTTACATTGGAAGTAGTGAAACTAATAATTTTAGTAAAATACATACATTAATTCTTCTGTTAAAAGGATCCCTCACATCCATGCCATCTCCTTTTTGAACTTTTGCCATCTGGTCGGCGCTACAGAGCACCGAATACCAGGACAGTCAGGCACAAGAACAGTTTCTTTCCCCAGGCAATCTACCTCATGAATAGTTAAATGTTCTCCCACTGTGCAATAATCTTATTTATTCATCACCCTACATCCTAGTACATCCCTACATCTTATTTCTTATTTTCTATTCTATTTCTGTTCTATTTTTGTCTATAGCACACCTGTACATACAGTTTATTATTATTATTACTTTATTTTTTTATATTTTTTTATTTTATTGTGGTTCATTTATATTTATATATGTGTGTGTGTGTTTTATTCACATCTTATTTTTTATTATCTGTGTGTTGTTGTTGTTTTCTCTGTGTACTGGAAGGTGTGACACTAAAACAAATTCCTTGTATGTGCTCTTTCTGATTCTGATTCTGATTATATAGCCTAGTATCATTTGAGCTCTAAAGCTCTTTTAATTAACAATTTTTAGTTATTTTGGTGGTTATGGTGTTATCATTGCAGTGAAGTTGTAATATTGGAAATAACTTTAGAAAGTTATTTTAGAAAAGGTTAGTAAGCTATTTTATTACACTAAAATCACGCTAACACACAACGGTATTTTAACATTTCCATATTGACCACATTCACTTGCATTGTAATTGCTTCACTGCAACCCATACTGTTGCTTTTTAAAATAAAGGGGTGGGGGGGGGCAAGTGGAAAATAATTTTTTGTGGTAATCAACATTATGCCACAAATGCTGTCAATTAAGCTTAACTACGACAGAAGCCTGGGATATACCTTCAACTAGCTGAACCAGCAAGCCTTCTTAGATCGACCATTTCAAGCATGTTAATCGACACAAACGGTACTGTCCCCTGTTAGGGACTGTCACTGTCAATTGTATAGAAGAGTATATGTGGTTTGTGTTTCGTGCAGCACCGCTGTAGGTGTGGCATAAGTGCGTGTTTCTGCCTGAGTGCTGACTTAGCGCTGAAATATCCGCACCCTCCTGTTACAGCAGATTACATGACTTATGGGGTTCCCACAGTCTGCGCACCGCAAGAGATGTCTTTGACCTTCTGATAGATGTAAATGTTACTCTGTCGGTGTTAATGAAGCTTATAAGACAATGCATGATGTGGTTTTTTTTTACTTCTTGCTACACCG
The DNA here is from genome assembly GCA_021397915.2 of Tor tambroides. NCBI lineage: Eukaryota > Metazoa > Chordata > Actinopteri > Cypriniformes > Cyprinidae > Tor > Tor tambroides. Next base: position 28,180 of record JAFVLL020006929.1, on the reverse strand, counting down.
CTGTGGTGTGATGTGCATATGTGTGTGTGTGACTGCTGACTCATGCTTTTTGCTTGAGAAAAGCAGCATCCAGTTGCAGCAGCAAAGAATGTGACTGAAGGTTCTCCAACAACAAAGTTGGTCATCAACATTTGCTGTGTTTTTGTTAATGACGGGTATCAATCCTTGGTTTGATTCCAACAGCGCTTAATGATTCTGGTTCATTATTAATTCCTTGAAGAAGCAATCCATTTGTCTTAAATTATTTAAACTGGTGTGCATATACAGGTGCATCAATCAAAAAAAAGGATTTGCAAAACAGAAAAGTTCAAGTTCATTTATGCCCTCAATACTTGGTCTGGGCTCCTTTAACACAAATTCCAGCATCAGTGTGGTGTGGCGTGGACGCGTTCAGCCTGTGGCACTGCTGAGGCACTATTGAGCCTTCAGCTCGTCTGGATTGTTAGATCCACTGTTTCTCATCTTTCTCTTGAAAATATCCCATAGATTCCACATGGGGTTCAGGTCAGGCATGTTGGCTGGCCAATCAAGTACAGTAATATCATGGTCAGCAAACCACTTGGAAGTGGTTTTGGCACTGTGGGCAGGTGCTAAAGTCCTGCTGGAAAAGGAAATAAGCATCTCCATAAAGCTTGTCAGCAGATGGAAGCATAAAGTGCTCCAAAATCTCCTGGTAGACGGCTGCATTGACTTTGCACTTGATAAAACACAATAGACCAACACCAGCAGACGTCACAGCACCCCAAATCATCACTGACTTTGGAAACTTCACACTGGACTTCAAGCTTTGTTGCTTATTAGCAACAATTAGTTGCTTATTAGCATGCCTATTATTAACATATTGGCTGTTTATTAGAACTTATAAAGCACATATTCTGCACAACCATATTCTACATCCCTAATCTTACCCAATACCTAAACTTAAAAGGCCAATTCACACCGCACAGACAAACGCCAACAAACTCCAACAAACAAGTTGGCTCAAGTTGGCCGTTGGATTTAGAATCTTATGAAAACTAACTGTCATGTTCACACTGCACCAACAGACACCGACCAACTCTATATCTATAAGCATGTTCAGTCGGGTGAAAACAAACTCCAACCAACGCCATCCAACGCCAACAGGGGTAACACACTGATCCAACAAACTCCAATAGACTAGTTTGTTGGCGTTTGTCTGTGCGGTGTGAATTGGCCTAAAGAGTAGTTCACTTCCAGAACATCTCATTTTCTCCTCCAACTTCAAAATCGTCCTACATCGCTGCAGAAGTATCGACCAAGTGTTTACAAAGTGAACATGCAAAGAAGGTTAAACGGCCTTTACAAAAAATGGTAAAACAGCAATGTAGGTAGATTTTGAAGTTGGAGGATAAAATGAGATGGGAGTTTTTCGACATACCCTAACTGTCATGAACCGGAACAAACAGAGTTCACGCAGAGCTAGATAAGACGAGCGTTTGAGGTTAAAATGTATATAAATTGTAAACAAATTGTAGAAAATTACCGATCTTTTCGCTAGAAAAGACCCTTCTTCCTCGGCTGGGGTCGTTTAGAGCCCTTTGATGCTGCATTTAAACTGCATTTTGGAGGTTCAAACTCGGCGGCACCATAGAAGTCCATTATATGGAGAGAAATCCTGAAATGTTTTGCTAAAAAAACAATTTCTTTACGACTGAAGAAAGAAAGACATGAACATCTTGGATGACAAGGTGGTGAGTACATTATCTGTAAATTTTTGTTCTGGAATTGAACTACTCCTTTAACAACTACCTTACTAACTATTAATAAGCAGCAAATTAGGAGTTTATTGAGGCAAACGTCGTAGTTAATAGTTTGTTAATAGCGAGAATTGGACTATAAAATAAAGTGTGAAAAAGAAAAATGACATAGCATTATTTAATTCATTAGCATTATTAAAATCACAAATATTATGTGATGTTATATTAAATATTATATCAATTCTATTCTATAAATCTGAATTTAAAATTACTCACTGTCAAATAAATAACTAGTCAGTAAACAGTTACTGACTGAAAGTGGATACAACAGAGGCAATAACTTCACTCCAAATGATTCAAATGATTCAGAAGAGTCAGAATGATTAAAATCTCATCTGAGTCTTTTTATCCAACTGTTTCCAGATTTTCCAGATTTCATTTGTTTGTCAATATTACAGCATTACTCGCACTTCATGTTTGAGGCACCAGAAGTAGCAGAAGAAAGCTGATGTTCAGGGAGTGCTAACAGAACTGAACATCATGAGAATCATTTGGTTTCAGTTTTTAAAAAACAAAACAAAAAAAAATGGAATTGATTCAGTTTCAGTACCGATTCTTGATGGCCAACCATCATATTGGGTGCCCAAGATACTTAACACGGTTATTAACTAGCTTGACCGACTCCAAACTTACTAGTATAAACCGGCAGCATGGAAATTCATGCTGGTCCAAACTTTTTTCTTAGCAGGGTCGTCAATCACGAGGGGAACTTGCATATGTGAAGACAAAAAGTCATCGCTCCTTTATCGTGTTCTTCTCCGAACCTTTCATCTTAATACTGTCTTTCTTTCCATCTGAAAAGAAAAAAGAGCTTAAACATAATGATTGGAATGTTGCTCTTTGTTTTGCGGGTGTGGTTAGAGCCGTTCACAAGTGTCATCCAGGTGGGCGTCAAAAGCGAGAGCTGGCATCAAGTCCAAACGCACCTCTTCAATGCCTCCAATCTCCCTTTTTAAACAAACTGCTTTGATATGTGTGTGGACAAAAAAAAAGCTGAGTAAACAAGTATGCAATACTGGAAGGACGGACAATGTCTTTGGTCTGTTCCCGCTCTGCCAGCGGGACGGTTTACCTTCCCATTTAGTGAGTACATGGAGGATTAAGCCAGAATCACTTCCTCTCAGTGTCTTTGTCCATGTCTCTGTTTGTATCCTGGGAGGACTTCAGAGCCATGTTTGTTCACAGCTGACAGTGTCACGCAGATGTTTCTTTGGCGGCGGCGCACGCTGGGATTGCATTGATGGAACTGTTTCACCTTGTCAAGGGATGAAAAAGAGGGAGAGACAGCGAAAAAGAAAGAGAGACATGGACTGAGACTGAATAGTCCATGAAAAGACATTCCTCTGCAGTTTTGTGGGGTTTCTTAAGAACTGAAAAACACTGGATACACAGAAGGGCGTCGTGCACCTCTTTTGGAGCTTGGTGGCCAGGCGAGATAAGACGTGGCCGGAGAAAATAAAAGCACTTTTCAAGTGTAAGTTTAAAAAGTTAGTTAGTCTAGACAAGGACCAAATTCACGAATATGCATTTTTCACATCATTTTTGATGCACAGCTACTGTGCCAATCTATTTTCCCCCAACCATTTTTTATTTTATTTTTTATCTATTTACAATGTATTTACATTTATTAGGTGTGAATTTATTTCTAATAGTCTTATTACATATTTAAATGACTTATTTTGCTAGATTTTATGTTATGAGTATGCTAGATATGGAAAGATGAATCACAACAACAACTGTTAAACTGTGCCGGAAACTCCACATATTTCAAATGAATGGTTAAAAAAACCATTTGTATTTGCTGCCATCAGGAAATTTGTATAGAAGCCTGTTTCCATCACAGAATAAAAAAGGTAAATGTAACTTTTTATCTCACAAAAATCAACAAAAATTTACAGCCGGAACTGCAAGATATGAACTCGCCATTCTGAGAGAAAAAAAAGTCAGAATTATGAGATATAAACGTATAATTCTGACTTTCTCGCAATTCTGACTTTTTCTCAAAATTTTGAGTTTATATCTCGCAATTCTCACTTTTTTCTCAGAATTCTGAATTTATATCGGGGTTTTTTTTGTACGGAGTAAAGAATAAAAAGGTAGTTGTGACTGAGTTTATATCTCACAATTCTGACCTTTTTTATCTTGCAGTTCTGACTTTTTTCTCAGAATTGGGCATTTCCAACTTGGAATTCTGCATTTCTATTTCGCGATTGTGCATTTATCTCATAATTCTGAATTTAAATCTCATAATTGTGAGAAAGGTCTGAATTGAGAGATATAAACCTAGAATTAGAAAGAACGTTTTAATTGTGAGATTAAGTTGCAATTATCTTTTTTTATGTTTTGAAACAAACTTCCATAAATTTGAGTTAAAATTAAAAAAATCTGATCAGTGGAAGGTAAAACTCGATTGGATAGACCCAGTTTGGACATGCAAATTGATGATTTCTGTCATATTTCTTTTTTAGACAAACAGATTTTTTAAATTACAATAATGCTTAACTTATCAGCATTAACTTATCACATTGAGAATCTGTGTAGCTGAAGTCTATGGTAGGACTCTCACATTTCTGGAAACACACACACACACACCTTTGTAGGATCCATGCTGACTATCCAAATAAGGTAAAAGGATGTGCGTGTAGAATCCATATCAGTTCTTTGTCCTTGAGCACACATGAAGGCATGAATACTTTCTGTTTCTGTTTCTACTTAAGTCCAAACCTGTAACGTTTGTAACCGTCAGGTGTGAAAAACTAGAAAAAAAAATTGTAAAATGTCCAAGTTCTGTGATCAGTCATGCTTTAAGTGCTCTCCCGTCCACCCACAGACACACAAACATACAAGTTACAAAAACCAGGGGAGCGGCCCAATCAGGGGGGAGCGCATTCTTGCCGTCTCCTCACTCAGAGCTAACACAACATGTGGCTTTGTGGGCCCCCTCACCGCCTGCTCTGTTTAAGAAGGCTTAATGGGACATAGACCATGCACTTTTATGTTACAAAGCACTGGTTCCTCTTCAAGTACCAGCACTGACAGCCGGGTTCAGGTTGGAAAAATGACCAGGCAGGTTTGGGCAGGTCCTCTCTGGTGGAATCTGGACCCAGCACGTGAAGGTGCACTAGAAAACCAAACTAGGGCATTGAGGAAAAAGCTGGATAGACATATGAGAAGTGATATGAGATATGAGTACCTAGCTCTACATTAGCAACTGTTGCTTAGCAACTGCATAGTGCAAACTGCATCCACCATATTGGAAAGGTCAAGATCTACTGTAAACACATGCAAATGAATAAACGGATGTTAGACAGCTCTGCATGTTGCAGATGATATAAAATTCCAATAAAAAAAAAAAAACCTGATAAAATGTTTCCAATGATGAATAATGGGGATAGTAAATGTAAACGACACAAGTTGGATATAAATTCAACTACAATTACTATAAATATTTGTTTCTACTTTAATGTTTATTTAGTTATTTATGTATTATTTATTTTTTTATTTATAATATATATATTAGTTTATATATTAGTGTTTTATACACACACACACACATTAAGATTTTGAAAAGAAGTCTCTTTTGCTCACCAAGGCAGCAAAAACGGTGTAAAAACAGTAATATTACAACAAATATTTATAATATAATATTGTAATATAATATTTCAATATTTATTTAGTTCTTTATTTATTATTTATATAAAAGCTGAAGTTTCAGCAGGCATTTATATATATGTGTGTGTGTGTGTGTGTGTGTGTGTGTGTGTATACACTACCAGTCAAAAGTTTTTGAACATTAAGATTTTTAATGTTTTTTAAAGAATTCTCTTCAGCTCTCCAATCCTGCATTTATTTGATCCAAAATACAGCAAAAGCAGTAATATTGTGAAATATTTTTACTATTTAAAATAACTGCTTTCTATTTGAATATATTTTAAAATGTAATTTATTCCTGTGATGCAAAGCTGAATTTTCAGCTTCATTACTCCAGACTTCAGTGTCACATGATCCTTCAGAAATCACTCTAATATGCTGATTTGCTGTTCAAGAAACATTTATTATTATTATTATTATTATTATTATTATTATTAGCAATATTTAAAACAGTTGAGTACATTTTTTTCAGGATTCTTTGATGAATAGAAAGATCCAAAGATCAGCATTTATCTGAAATAAAAAACTTTTGTAACATTATACATTATACCATTCAAAAGCTTGGAGTCAGTATAAATTTTTGTGGGAAAGAAATTATAGAAATTAATACTTTTATTTAGCAAGGATGCTTTAAATTGATGTTTTTTGAGCAGCAAATCAGAATATTAGAATGATTTCCGAGGGATCATGTGACTGGAGTAATGATGCTAAAAATTCAGCTTTAAAATCACAGGAATAAATGTCATTTTAAAATATATTCACATAGAAAACAGTTATTTTAAATAGTAAAAATATTTCAAAATTTTACTGTTTTTCTGTACTTTGGATCAAATAAATGCAGGCTTGGTGAGCAGAAGAGACTTCTTTGAAATACATTAAAAATCTTACAGTTCAAAAACATTTGACTGGTAGTGTATATACACACACATGTCATGTGACTATAACTTTACATGTTGGACACAGGCACTCTCACTACGAAAGCAACTCTTTGAATGGTCTTTGAATAGGCTACTTTGCGTCATTTGTGCCTTTACCTCCAGTCAGAACATCTATAAACATCTGTCTGCTCTCTATTAACAAGACCACAAACCTTCACGACAACGCACACACAGATGTACACGGAGCGCAGCGAATGAAGCTGCTGTCAGTGTTGAACAGCTGCATGGACTTCTCTGGACCGGGCCCAGCCACCTCTGTCCCACAAAGAGCTGCTTGTGCCCTCTCAGTTCGGCTCGAGTTGACATGAAACACACACTCACAGGGCCAGGGTCAGACCCTGTTCTTTGTAAAGGGAGCTGTTGTCAGACTTCATTGGCAGACGGAAGAGTGGAAGTCAAATGTCAGCGGTACGGGGGGCAGGGTGAGGACTGAGGTGAGGCGAGTCTGTCCTGGGTTGCTGCACCTCAGAGTAGCTGACATGCTAATGCTAACCCTAGTGTGTGAAGTATACAATATAATTCTTGTTCTTTTAAACAGGAATAGTACTGGCAAATTTTTCACACAATATGCGAAAACTTGTCTTGTGCAACACATATACTCCCAGATTCATAGACAATGCTTAAAGGAATAGTTCACCCAAAAATGAAAATTCTGTCATTAATTACTCACTTCATGTCATTCCAAACCAGTAAGTCTTTCATACATCTTCGGAACACAAATTAAGATATTTTTGATGAAATCCAAGAGCTTTCTGACCCTGCACAGACAGCAAAGCAACTACCAAGTTCAAAGGTCAGGTACTCTGACTAACTTGCAGCTACAAATACGTTGTTAAAACCATAGATATGTATAGGTAGATGCCTTATTAGCGGCTGTTTCTATGGGCCACTATACGTAACCCGTCCGCCATATTGGAATAGTCAAAGCCGGTCAAGTTGCCTGTATGTCTGCAACCCTAGTTATGAATATCTATATCTGCAATAGACTTGAGTAGATGATTTTGCTAAATTAACACAATACAACAAGACGTAGCTGTTAGCTATGCTGCCAGTGTGTAAAAAAAAGTTTTTTAATGTGACTCAACAAATTTATACCACTTTCTATCTGCTTTGTGAGTGTTTCTGGGCACAGCAGTTTTTTTTTCGTCACTGATGCATATATTTACTGCATGTATATACCAGTAAACGCGTCAGAGAGACATACATTTCGAAATAGTATACAGTACACGGTTTCAGTTTGAGACTGGTAGCAGAGGACCGCCTGTCCTTCAGAAGCGTTAAGGACAGTGGTTTGACATTTCTAGGTCACTGAGCCACTCGCTAAACAAACAGCTCGGAGATGCTAGGTGTTTCCCAGCACAGTGGCCGTACAGCATGACATACGGTGCTCCAGGTCTGCGTAGAGTGGGACTTGTTGACAATGGTAAGGCAAACACAACCTATAACCTTTCCCACGGAGACCCAGTAACCTGAAGATCATATAAAACACTCCTGTTTGCGCTAACTGTTACGCTAACTAGCACATCCTTAGCTGCTGACTCATGATTGGCCCGTATCTTTTCTCTCACTGTACGAGCTTTTCTCACACTTTTGGACGGTGAGAATCAACTCTGCGACCTTTGTGGCGTTTTAAATATTTATGTCCGTTACGTCAACAGGGTGTGCGTCTCGCAGGCCAGATGTGTTAGCTGCAGTGGCGGAGTGCCGCACTCAGAACGAGGCCGCACACATCACACGCAGTTTATTTTAGTCATTTCCTCTCTATCCTTCAGCTGTCTGTTAGGCTGACCACTCGCCCCTGCAGCTGTGGCCAATCCATAACCCCCCCACTTTTCTCCTTATCAACACACTCCTGCCGACCCACAACTGTCCTCGGTGGGGGACGCCTCCTCCCGGCCCACCAGTACAGTGCCGGCGGGCTGCCAGATTTGTCACCTGTGGAAATCAAGCACCTTCGCGGATTCGATCTGCTCGAGTGTGGCAGTGGTTTTGGCAGGGCGCACTGGCACGAGGACCAGGCAGATGCTGGGGACTTTATATTGTCAGTATCAGATCAAGACTACACTACTGTTCAAAAAGATTTTTTTTAAAGAACTGAATGCTTTTATTTAGCAAGGATGCATTAAATTGATCAAAGGCGACAGTAAAGACATTTATAATGTCACAAAAGGTTTCATTTTTACATTAATGCTGTTCTTTTGAACTTTGTATTCATCAAAGAAATTTATTTCTGGTTTCCATTAAAACCTTAAGAAGCAGAAAATGTAATGATAAAGTAATAGTAAGAAATAATATAATAATAAAAAATGTCTCTTGAGCATTAAATCAGCATATTAGAATGATTTCTGAAGGATCTTGTGACACTGAAGACTGAAGGTATGGCTGCTGAAAATGAAGTTTTGCTTCACAGGAATAAATTGCATTTTATAATATATTACAATAGAAAACTGTTGTTTTGAATGGTAATAATACTGTATTTCACAATGTCACTGTTTTGTATTTGTGATCAAATAAATGCAACTTTGGTAAGTATAAGAGACTTCATTGAAAAACTTTAAAAATCTTAAGTTTTTAATGGTAGTGTACTTGTTCTGTCACTTTAAAATGGCAAAGTCTACTTAACTCCCCATTTCTCTTCTGTTTGTTTATTAACAAGTCAATCACAATTTTTTTTTTTATTTGCTATAATTTATTATTATTATTAGAATGTCTGATATCACCTTGGACCCTCCATGAGTCAAATCAACCATGATGTGCCTATGAATTTATATATACATGCTGATTTGATTTGAGTTTAAAAGATGAATTTCTTCTGTCTCAGAGTAAAATAAAATAAAATAAAATAAAATGGCAACTGCTACATTATTTCTCCTAAATGTAACTTTATATGTCATAATTGCAATTTTATTTCTTTATAACTTTGTAACTCACAATTGCATCTTTATATCTTGTATTTGTAAATCTGTCTCTCACAAATGTACTTTATTTCTTATTTTAATTTTAAACTTTATCTCACAATTAACTGTTTTATTTTTTTTCTTTGAGGCAGAAAGTGAAAAAGCTCAATATGTAATAACCTATTTCTGTTATTATTATCATTTCTTAAAGATGATAAAACATGAAAAAAGAAAGCTGGATACCTCAAACATCTGTTTATGCAAATGAGCAGATGTGGCAGCTGAAGAATCTGCCATGCAATTTGTGACGCAAGCCGTGCTGTTATGCGACGCTGTAAACGCAAGAAACAAGCAAAGCATGTAGACACATACATGCGTACAATCACTGCCTCATTCAGCCGCCTGACAGTCAGAAGCATTGAAGCCCAGAGCTGCACAGGAAGTGGCTGGTATTTAAGTGGACAAGCCAACCAGAACTGGTCCGGCTCATCCGTCAGCCCTTTATTTTCTGCCCTTATAATCGGCACGTCATTTCAGTATGCTGACTTCATTATATCTCAGCCTGATTTGCATGAAAAGCTCCTTTATGCTACTTGGCTGTTGGATTGGTGTTACTGCTGAGATCATCAGGACGATGGTATTCCAGTCGGCTTGGAAAGGTTACGCTGCGTTTTTATAAAAACCTTTAATAAAACAGTAGTTTGCTAAGCATTTATGAGTGCTTTGAGGAGATATATAGAGTATCAGTGTCACAGCTATGTTGTATATTTTAGTACAGCCTGAATGCTGTATTGACCAATCAGCATCCAGGACAGGATCAATCTGTTTTATAATGTGCTATAAAAATCATTCTAACATCAAACAGCAATGACAGTTAACAAACCCACAGTAAAACCGTTCCCCTGTTAATGAAGTAAATCGCTGGCATTCGGTTGCTCTTTAGTCAAACCTAATTTCCAGTGTCTTGGAATTCATTTCTACAACGCTATTTCACAGAGGAATTTGCTTAATTTCGCCATTTTTAGCCTCAAAATAGCCGAATCCATCTCATCTGACCAAACCATGCCAGTTAAAGGTCAGCTATGCCCCACAAGCCCCATGACCCACAAAATAAAAGAAGATTGTTCACATGACAGGAACATTCCCTGGGGTATGATAGCTGGGAATGGGGAATAACTGCAAATAGCCCAGGGTGAACTTTGATTTGCATATGGAAATTTGCAGTGATGTCATATATACTGTCAGGTGAGACAGGTGAACCTTAGATCACTTAAGTCATTTAGAGTAGGTTCATATTCAGAATATGACCAACAACAATTACAACAATTTGCAGTATGTGCTGGGTATTACTGTAGTACTAAAATGCCATTTCACACACACACACACACACACACACACGTGTGTGTGTGTGTGTGTGTGTGTGTGTGCGTGTGTGAGTATAATTTTTTTTGTATGTAAATATAACAAACTGAACTCATTCAGTCAGCTGAAAGCCATCTGCTAAATTAAGCATGCAACATAATGTTGTTAATATGACAACAATGTAGCAAACTGTACAATTTTTATTGTTTTCTGTTCCATTTAAAAATATCAGGCAAAGTTATGTATGCTGTGCTGATTTTCATTTTGAAATAGTAAGTGTAATATTCTAGTTCGCTTGTAGTAGTCAGCAGTGAAAAGACAAGACTTTGATTTGTTTGGTTTGCGCCCTCTATGGGTAACACAAGGTAGTGCACTATCCGTCACAGGTTTACTCAGTTGTCTGTTAATAGTTAGAGGTTACCGTTTTATTGAACAAGGATGTATGATCACTCCTCTGTAAGAGGAACAGGAAAAATTGATCGAACAGGGAGGTGACAATCTCACTATGACATGAAAGGTGCACAAATGATTAGTATAGGGTGTGTATGTGTGACTGAGAGGAGGAAGGGGTGAGAGATCGGAAGGGTGTGTGTGTGTGTGTGTGTGTGTGTGTGTACATGCGTATGTTTCAAGCTTAGAAAGAGAAAAGGAGTGACAAATGAAGAATAATCACTGGAAGATGAATGTGTGTGCATGAAGAGCTGAATAAGAAATCTATCTATCTATAATACATATTTAGTGTTAAAATATATTTGAATAAATTGGGTAACACTTTATTTTAAGGTGTCCTTGTTACAAATGTTACATGTACTTACTATTACAATAACAATCAATTGTGCATAATTACATGCAAGCAACTCTAAGCCAAACCCTAATCCTAACCCTAACCATACAGTAAGCACATGTAGTTAATTAATATTACTCAGTACTTAAATGTATAATTAGGATACCTTAAAATGAATTGCAAGCTAAAATTCTTATATAATTATAAAAATACATATTAACTGAACTTTACTTGTTGTAAGTACATTAAAAATGTATTTTTAGATGATTGAATAAACAAATAATTAGAATACATTTACAGTAGAATTTCATGGTGAGACCAAAAAAACAAAAAAAGAGTCAGATTTTCATAATTTTGAAACTGTATGGTTCAAGCAGGTACGTAAGAACAGCAAGGGAAATTTTGAGAACTTTTGATATATAATCATACGTATTTAAAGACCCCCTGAAGACTACCAAAACTGATGATGCATTCGCCACCACATCATCATCATAAATATGATGTTACTTCTGAAAACATGCTTTTTTCCAAGCAAAATTCCATGTACCATCCAACTACCCATAATTCCCATAGTTACTATCTGTCTTCTCTCATGCACCAAGTTCAGCTTCCCACACCTTCAGATCCGTGAACAGACGCTGAGATCGCGCCCCCCCCCCCAGCACTTTTCCCAGGCTGGTCTGATAAAGGTGAGGGTCATGTAATCTTATCGGCTGGACCGCTCGTGTTATTTCCGCTGGCACCCTTTCACACCGCTGTTAGTGCACAAATGGCCCCTCCAGAGCCCGAGCCGCCTGCGGTAAGTCTTATCAGCATGAATAGAGAACCGGGGACAGGGAACGTGACCACCTCAACAAGGAAACGCAACACTGCAAAACACTGCAAACACATTCCCCCTCCCGAGACACTGTCGGGTCCAGAACACGCCACATACCGCATTCAGGGCCACTGTAAACCACTGGAACAGGAGGGCAGAGACGGCCCCTATAGGTTACTGTAAACTATCAGTGAAATTCAAGTAGGTGGAGAATCGATTACTTCAGCGGAACTGAGAAACAAGCCTGACAGCTGGGGGATCTGAACAGCTCATTGTCATTTAGCTTATTGGATTTGTTTGGCAGAATGCTGAGCTCTAATGAGCTTTGAACTCGGTTTGGCAGAATTTATTATTTTAACTTTATTTTTTATATATACACTGCCATTCAAACGTTTGGAGTTGGTACAATCTGTTAATGTTTTAAGCTTCTTTTGCTCACCAAGGTTGCATTTATTTGATTAAAAATACAGTAAAAACAGTGAAATATTATTACAATTTAAAATAACGGGTTTCTATTTCAATATACTTTAAAGTTTAATTTTTTCCTGTGATGCAAAGTGGAATTTTCAGCATCATTACTTCAGTCTTCAGTTTCAGATGATCCATCAGAAATCATTCTAATTTGCTGATTTGCTGCTCAAGAAACATTTCTTATTATTGTCAATAATTTGTACTTAATACTTTTATATAAACAGTGATACACTTTTGCAGGATTCTTTGAGCAATTATGTGAAATTTTAAATGACTTTGCTGTCACTTTTGATTACTGAAATGCGTCTTCGCTGAATAAAAGTATTAATATCTTTCAAAAAATTTTTTTAGCGTATTATATATAAACACAACGTCATATGTGTGATTCATTAACAGGTTAAATGAATGGTGGGGAAACTTCGTGTGCAGGATCGATCTAAAAATGCGACTTTACAAGTCTTTAAACTTCTCACTAAATGCTGTTTCTCTGATGAACCTGATTCACTAAAATGCCCCATGTCATGGTTGAAAAACTCCAGGGTGCAGATGAGATGTCCCATCCACCTTCAAGATTTACAGTTATGCTTATTATAGCAATAATTATTACACAAAACTGACTAACTTTAATGTAGTCCAGCCACACAAGCAAGTATACTTTCTGAATTTATACTATTTATACCAATACATTTACAAATAATGTGCATTACTTTTGAATTTATTATGAATATATTTATTATATATTCTAAACACTAAGAATTTATTATTTTTCTAAAATATAAATAACATTTATTATTATATACTTAATTAGAAAATATCACTTGCCCATAACAATGACATACTGTAATCTTATGCTCTATACAAACAAAGGGTGTGACACAACACAGCAAAACTTTATTATAAACGATAACGCAAAATGGTAGGGAGAAAAAAGTAACTAATACACATTCAATAAACTATGTTTTAGGAGTAACTGTTAACTGTTCACATTGTGAAGCTATAAAATATCAGTTAAAGTTTCTGTAGTACAAAAAAAAAAACAAATAATGTGACTAAAACTGTAATATCTCTCATATTTCGGGCTTTCATCTACATCCTTAAGCAGGTAGGATATTGTTCCCCCACATCCTGCCATCTGATAAAGACCCCATCCTCTCGAACAGCGATTTTCTGTTAGTGAGCCACTCTTTGCTGCCTTCAGCTTACGCACGTCTGATCCGAGCTCCCCCTTTACCACCGGCGGGGTTCGAACTCAAACAAAGGAAAACAAGCGAGGTTTGTGCTGGTAACAGGTACCATCTGCGTCTGGTTACCTTCCCGGCAGTGGTGCATGGGAAAAAAGAGGTAGCACTCCTCTAAAATGAGCTGGCCGGAAGTGGCCCCTGAGCCCCTCAAAGCTGCTCCAGAGCACAATGTCTGAAGGTGTTACTGTCTCCTGTTTTGTGGTGTTAAACCATGAAACAGGAGCTTTATTTTACATGAGACCTGTAAAATGCAGCTCTTTTAATCTAGCTTTACTGAGTCCAATCATCTCCAAATGGTTGTGAGTTTAATTTAGGATTTAAAAAAGGGTTTACACATGGAGACAGTGATGAACTTGAACCTGAAACAACCTATTACAAACCCACATCCATACAAGCTCACCATATGTATCACATGCAAACACCAATAAAAGCAATAATTATGTAAAATACATAGATTGTAATGTTAGCATTATGCTAACCATAGCACACACAAATATTGGGTAAAACACCTGAGGTTGTCGCAATGTATTATGGGATTGCTCTCTGTGAATTATACAGTATATGCAATACTGCCTTGAAATTTGGCAGAAACTTAAACTAAAACAATAAAAATCAATTTCCTAATACTGCAAAAACATTAATATTGTGAAATTTTATTACATAATATTTAAATAATTTAAATAATACTTAAAATGACAGTTTTCTATTTCAATATATTTTAAAGATAAATTTTTTCCTGTGATGCAAAGCTGAATTTTCAGTATCATTACCCCAGTCTTCAGTGCCACATGATCCTTCAGAAATCATTCTAATTCGCTGATTTGCTGCTCAAGAAAATGTCTTATTATTATCAGTCTTTTAATATTTGTGCTTAATATTTTAATGGAAACTGTGACACACTTTTTTTAGGATTCTTTGAGCAATTTTTTTTAAATGAAAATCTTTTGTAACATTTTAATTGTCTTCACTTCACTAAATAAAAGTATTAATGTCTTTCCAATAAATAAATAAATACATTTAAAAAAAAAAAAAATCACAAAAATATTTGCCTTACCTGAAATAAAATAGATGCTAATGGAAATATAAAATAAAATAAAATAAAATAAAATTATGTCAGCTAGTTGCCACCATTTACCATTTTTGTTTGTTTAACTTGACATACTAAAATAACTAAAACTGAATTAAAAATGAATAAAAAACTACACTGACTGAAAACTATTTTCAGTTTTCAGAAAACAGTTTTCATTAAGAAATTGCTAGTAAATTTCACAATTGATTACAAAGAAACAACAACTGACGCACTGAATTAAATGTGAAATTTTAGAAATACTGAAATTGTTTTTCCTGTGAAATGTTCTTTAATAGTCTGTTTTATTTACAATTTGCACCATAGACATTAAAAAAAACAACTAAAAAATGACAAATAAATTACTTAAAACTTGAACTAAAAGTTCAACTAATAATATATATTAAAAAACTAATTTAAAATATTAATAAAAACAAATAGTATCTTAATTATGCTAAAATGACACTGATCTTAGAAGAAAGTATAATTTCTTAAAATGCTCACTCTAGGTTTGGAAGAGAGTTAAACTGTACTTTGCCAAACCACTGTTATAACTTTCAATCAGCTTTACCTCTGCCAAAAGACACATACCGACTTTCAATCAAATAGAAAAAAAATACATTTCCTTGGAGCCACTTATTCCTTATTTAGGGAGTAATATCCCAACGCAATGCAATTGGGTAGAAAATAGCACTTCCTAGAGCACGTCTCCATTTAAAACCATGACCAAAACCATGACTTCCTCTGCTCTAAATTAGTTCCATTCCTCTTTTTCCTTAGGATGCTCTTTTTGGAACACATCTAGGAGTTGGCCAGAGCCTGTGTTTTGGTTTTTGTTGTGCAATGCACTGGAGCTTGAAGGAAGTGTTGAAAATCACTTGATGACTGTAAGAGCTCCGCTACAGAGCCATTGCCAGCTCTTCCATCATGATTTGGGGAGGAACCTCAGGGATACGGATGCTTAAAGGAGCCTATTACACATTAAAAAGTCAAGACTACCTCTAAACACTCATCCAATCATTATTTGTTCCATTCTTAATCCGAATATTTTCAAGCACTGACGAAATGAATTAGCAATAACTATGAATTCTTTTGATTCAGTAGGGACTCCATGTGAGCAGGGAATGTGTTTTGAAAGCCCAACCACAAAACTATCTTTTCTCTCAATTCAAATTGAACTCATCAAAGTGTAAAATTGCGTGTGAACTCACTGGACAGAAAAAGAGGTGGCCACAGAATTGCCTGCATGTAAACTATCAAGAAAAGGGAAAAAAAATAGCAAACTGCTATTAGTATGTTTATCCAAATTCAGCCATAGATTGTCAGGAAATCTGTTTTGTGATGCCTTATCTCTGGCTCGTGTGCTGTGGTCAGTTCTATATGGGATGTCCTGAGGGGGAAAAATGAGATAATACAATGTTTCAATGCTCAAGTCATTTCCTCAAACACATCACATGAGCTGTGAATGAATGAACCTTGGTAACACAACTTCCTGACAGCTAGATAAAGAATTCCATAGGCGAGGGAAAGAAAACTGGCATGTTTTCAGAAAGCATACAATTAGACCATTGCGAGGTGACAACTAAACTTTCTAGAAGTCATCAAGTTGATCTGTTGTTTTTGACCAAAAAATAATCTGTTAAGCAGGTCTTGTTTTTCCTTGGTTGCGAGCATGCATTTAAAATTATATAAGATATATAGACATATATTGTAACGATCAAAAGTTTGGGGGCAGTACGATTTTGGAAAGAAAAGAAAAAAAGAAAATAATACTTCTATTCAGCAAGAGCACATTAAATTCAATAAAAGCTACAGTGTAACGATATTTATAATGTTACAAAAGATTACTATTTCAAACAAGCACTGTTCTTTTTGAACTTTCTATCCTTCAAAAAAAATATTATGGTTTAAATAAAAATGTTAAGCAGCACAACAATGTTTCTTGAGCAGCAAATCAGCATATTAGAATGATCTGGATCATGTGACACTGAAGACTGGAGTAATTCAGCTTTGCATCACAGGAATAAACTACATTTGCAAATATATTCAAATAGACACCATACATTTTAAATGGTAATAATATTTTACAATATCACTGTTTTACTTTATCTTTGTTCAAATAGTGAACATAAAAATCTTACCGATTCCAAACATTTGAACAGCAGTATTAATAAAAATAAAGCCCTGTTCACACCAAGAACGATAACTATAAAGATAACGATATTAGCGTCCACACCAGCGAACGATACCGTCTGTTTATTCTAAGCGCACGCTAATCTGCCGCTTTAAATTCTCGAGCTCCTTATAGCAAGATGGATTCTGATTGGGTGTCAATGTTTGTATCGTTCATCAACTGGGAAAAAAATCGTTCTGAAAGTGATTCCACAGATATCGTTTCTCTGTGCCTTTATCGTTATAGCTGTGGTGTGGACTCTGCTATTCTTTAATATTGAGAATACTTTCTTTAATACTTTTAGAACTATATCTTTATCGTTATCTTTATAGTTATCGTTCTTGGTGTGAACGGGCCTTAATAGTAAATAAATATAAACTTGTGTAAATATACGTATGCTGCATTAAATAATCATTATACGCAACTTTTAGTGGTATCATTGCAAGCACATTACTTATAAAAACTAAAACTAACAGTTAAGCAAGTATTCCCCACACTGTTATTCAATATGTAATTAGTCAGAATTAGTAGAATCACTTTGGAAATTACAGATCACTGAAAGTATACATGATAAAAGAGGTTCTCTGCTCTATTTTTGGTCAGAACTGTGACTTTTCTCTTCAAAGTTTCCTCTTCAAGATAACATCGTGAATCTAAAACAGTTTTAAAGGACCAACAAACAAGGGAGCTTTGATGTAATTCAGGTGAGATCTGGCTGGGACTGGCCCTGGGCTAAATCTGGACACCTGTAGGCTGTTAAATGTTAAAAGGTGAAGGTGACAGGTTAACGAAATACATTTTTGTTTTATGAGTATAAAGACTACTGCTCTAAATCAAACAAGAGGCGTCAATCCTTGAAACACCTAAAAATATCCATTCAGGTTTGGAAAACAAACACAGTAATCATGAAGGATGAAATCATACAGTCAGGGTGAAAGGTGCACGGCAGATCTGAGGCCAAAAATAGGACGATCAGATTAATGGCAATGAGTGTCAAGCCCTGAAAGCCTGCATCTTCCTCGTGTTATTTTTTTCCATCAGTTTAAGAGCTGTCATAGTTGCCCTTTGCCCTGGGGTTGCTGACTTGCAGTTTGCCACTGGCAAGCACTACAAACAGGCAACCGCCTCCAAGACCTCTGATCCCAGAAGGGGTGGGTTCCACATGTGGGTCAATGTTTTTATTTCAAAACAGAAAATGAGAGAGTGAAACGGAGAGAAATGTTGGTTTTCATAGGTCATGTACAGCAAACACCTCAACACTGCTTTCTGTCACACATATCAACAGGTTTTTATTGCATCTGAACTACAACAATAGCATCAATGTGTCCGGCTACCAAGGAAAATGTTAGTGCTCAGAGTTTGCTCTTTCATACACTATATTGCCAAAAGTATTGAGTCGCCCCCTTCTAATGAACAGGTTTGACTACTTTAGTAATTTCTATGAGTACAGATCTTAATGTTAAAGCATATAATGATATTCTAGGAAATTGTGTGCTTCTAATATTATAGCAACAGTTTGGACAGGACCCTTTTCTATTCTAACATGACAATGCCTCTGTGTATAAGGCAAGGTTCAAAAAGAAAATTATTGATTCAGTCAGTGTGGAAGAACTTGACTGGTCTGCATAAAACCAAGTCCTAATCCCAGTTTAACACTGGCTCTGGTGTGACTGTAAATGCAGACCTTGAGCCAAAAACTCATCACCAAACACCAATGACTTGTACATACACTGTATAGACAAAAGTATTGGGACACCCCCTTCTTTAGAACAGAAAAGTGCACTTCCAAATCTGTGGCAACAACGATAGGAACATAATTCATGTATTTAAAAATTGTATATCCATCTCTGTTGCAACAGTTTAGGAAGTGTCTAAAATGACTGTACCCTTATGTACAAGTCATTGGGTGTTTGGTGATGAGTTTTTTGCTCAAGGTCTGCATTTATAGTCACACCAGAGGTGTTAAACTGGGATTAGGACTTGGTTTTATGCAGACCAGTCAAGTTCTTCCACACTGACTGAATCAATCATTTTCTTTTTGAACCTTGCCTTATACACAGAGACATTATCATGTTAGAATAGAAAAGGGTCCTGTCCAAACTGTTGCTATAATATTAGAAGCACACAATTTCCTAGAATATCATTATATGCTTTAACATTATGATTTGTACTCATAGAAATTACTAAAGTAGTCAAACCTGTTCATTAGAAGGGGGCGACCCAATACTTTTGGCAATACAGTGTAGCTCAGGAGACTTAAAGGGATAGTTCACCCAAATATTAAGAAAAAAAAAAGAGTCATTTACTCTTTTCATTTGAAACTTGAATGACTTACTTTCTTTTGTAGAATATAAAAGATATTCTGTAAAATGCCTTTTTTTTTTCATACAGTGAAAGTCAATGGGGTCCAATAAATGTTGTTTTGACCCCAACTTTCATGTATGGACAAAACAGTTATACAGCATTCTCACAGAACAAAGAAAGCTGAGTAAATCATGACAGAACTGTTTTTGTAGTGAACTTCCCTTTTATGGAGTATTTAGTTATGTAAAGTATCAATTTTGTCTCAGATTTTCTCTTAAAATTCCTAATAAAATCAACACAAACGAAACCAATCTTGGCATATACGTCAAGAGTACACAGCTATAAAGAAATTGTGGATAACTCATCTCAGTTCTGTCTTCAGTCTGATTTTAAGAGAAATGTTCATATTAAAATCTATCATGGTAAATTTGGATACAGTTTAAGAATTTATCAAAATTTCTTCTGAAGTGTCTGTCACACATGACCAGTGTTGGGGGTAACACATTATGTAACGCGAGTTACATAATCAGATTACTTTTCCTAAGTAACTAGTAAAGTAACGCATTACTTGTTAATTTAGAAGGGAATTTCTGAGTTGCGTTTTCAAATAAGTAACGCCAGTTACTTTGTTTCCCATGTCTTGACTGACAGCTCTCGTGTTGCCATGTTGAGAGAAATCGGGAGTAAGTGCAGAGGTGTTGTGCGTGCTGTGTGAACATGATAGTTCTAAATATGAATATGTATTTACTCATCTCACCTGCACAAAAACAGATTCAGTATTCCTCAAAATGAATAAAAAGCCAAATGCAATCTCAGAATATTATACAAACGTGCAATAATTAAATGTTAAATAAGACAAATATAATTTATGTATTTAATCCAATTTTATTAACCAACGTCTTTGCTACTGATCTTCAATGATCCAATTCAACCATACTTAGCAAAATTGGCACGATTGTGTTTCATTTTTGTTATTGCTAAATAGTGTTGAACTTTCTTCTCCTGCGTCATATTCTTCATGCAATTTGTTTGAGCTGCGCCCTCTACTGTACAAACGTGAATTTACATTTTCTTCAGCCTGAGGGGCATTCACTTCACTTTTGTTGTGAAAATGGCTTTTGCATTTGTAAAGGGAGAACTTTTTATATTAAAAAAACAAGAAAGCCCTGCCCAGATTTAAAAATAACTCAAAAGTAACTTTCCATAAAAAGTAACTAAGTAACGTAATTAGTTACTTTTTTTAGGGGTTTAACGCAATAATGTAATGCATTACTTTTAAAAGTAACTTTCCCAACACTGCACATGAGAATACTGAAGAAAAATTGGAGAAGCAGGCACCAACGATAGATAGATAGATAGATAGATAGATAGATAGATAGATAGATAGATAGATAGATAAAAAAGAATGACTGTTTTCAAAAGGATCAAAACACTAGAGCAAAAATACTTAACATCAGTGAGATGAGAAAGTCTCTTGGCCTTTATCTGCACAAAGTGCATTGACTGGACTTGGATGAGTACATTAGACTTTAGTCTGGACAAACTGTATGATGATACGACCATATGACCATGACTGTGGGTGGGATTCTGGTGCAGATGTTGTCTGTAACTAGGTTTCCACCCGGCAACAGGATAAATCATGAACAACCTGGACTATCATCAAGAAAATCAGCCAGCTGATCTGGGGAGCGATTTAATGGCACAGCGCGCAGCTTGACACCGCAGGGTTCATCAAGTCCATTTCAGAAAGGGATAAAACCCTCAAATCCAAAAAAGAAATCCAGACCGTGCGGACAACTACCCTTTTGTCGTGAAGCAGACGTGTAATCAGTTGTCTTTGGCGTAAGTTAAATAAAGTCATAAAGTGGTACTAATGTTTTAATTTAGCACCATGTGTCTGCTGTGTGATGCTCATCCCTGTCTGCTCTGTGTCCCGCTGACCCTCATCTTCAGAGACCAACAGTTGCTATATGGCTGGACCGGAGAGACCAAATAAAATGGAAGAGATGGAAGAAGAGACAGAAAAAAATGAGGGGAAGGAGGGGTGGGAGACAGGGCAGGTGGCAGAAGCAAAGATGTGGACAAGAAAAGAGGATGATATTCCTCCCAACTGAATTGCTAGTGACACTTTCCCCTTTCAAACTCGAAAATGAGGCAAAGGAGTGAGAGTGAAATGAAAGATCGGAAGAAAGACAGTAAATAACAGACAATCAGTCCATATGAAGCAGTGCTGGACTCAACAAGTTAGCGATTACTGATTAGCCAGTTCAGTCCCATGGGGAGGCTTGTCTGTCCTTGGCTTGGGAAAACAACATGAAAGGATGCCGGCTGTTTTGTGCGGGCGACTTGAAAGCGCAGTGGCTATCAGAGACATTAGCCTTATCAATGGCCGGTGCTTTAGAGCTGAGCTATATGAAGCAACAAGGGCATGTCTCCAGTGAGGAGATAACTAACACATACCTCCGGCCCTATTTGCATGCACCCGGGTAACAGAAGCGACAGGACAAGGAGGGACGGGATAGGGAGGGAGGTATTAAAATAATTATTTAATGAGAATTTGAATTAAAAGAAGGAAAAAATTGGCCAGAACTAGGCACTGGTGCCAGACGCACCCCAAATGCCCATTTTGGTGGCATGGCCAGCGAAGTTGGCACGCGACTGGCACGGCTAAGGCTTCCAGATCCATAACATCTGCTGGGCCGAGCTGTCCTTGGGCGGGATGGATAAAGAGAATTGTAACTTCTGAGGTCAATAAGTGCGAACTAAACTTGAGCGAGGTGCGCTTTTAAAATGAGAGTTTGACAACTAGGCTTAATGGGCGAGAGAAGTCAATGTTCTTTTTACCGACAGTCACTTTTGAAGACTTTTGAAAAAAAAACAAAAAACACTTGTCATAATTTTTTTTAATGATGGAAATTGTTAAAAGGGATGGTATGCATTTTTAACTACACACTGTCATATGAATAAAGAGTCAGTAACTACATTGATTGAAGTTTGATTCACAAAAAAAATTCTCTCACGGTATCTCACGGCCAATTCGTACGTATTTTACGAGGTGGCTAATTCGTACGACATCACTCATGCGATTTTGTATGATTTCTGTGAGAGGTAAGTTTAGAGGCAGGGTTAGGGTTGGTATTTCGTATTCTTACAAATTTGCCATCTTGTAAAATACCTATGATTTTTCACAAATCGTACGAATTCGTACAAGTGAGGTTGTACAAATTAGCCACCTAGTAAAATATGTACAAATTGCTGTGAGATCAGGTTGGTATTACACTGATTGTGTTAAATTTATTTGATTCACTAAAAAGAACCGAATCTTTAGAGTGAGTCATTCTTGAAATGGACTACACTGCTTAAACTATACGTTTCTGAGTCATCAAAAAAGACTGAATCATTAGAGCCATTTGTTTTGGAAATGGACTACACTTGTTGCACTGTACGTTTCTGATTCACTAAAAAGACCTGAATAATTAGAGTCGTTTGTTCTGTAATCGGATAACTCTGGTTGCACTGTATGTTTCTGATTCACTGAATAGTGCTTTTCTGCCCTCTTGCACAACTGCCAATCGTGTGGATTTCTATTGGAATGACTGGATTACTTAATCATTGGAAGACTAGAAGCTTCAAAAAGGACACAAAAGAACTATTAAAATGCCATAAAATTGATCTATATATGCTCTATATTCCAAGTCTTTCGAAGTCCTTTAATAGTTTTGAGTGAGGAACAGACTACAATTTAAGGGAAATGTAAATCTGCCCCTCTGTGACTTCAAAAAGTGAATTGAACCTAATTTGTACATGAATCATTCAGACTGGTTTTGAGAACTAGATTGTCTGATTCAAGAATCTGAGTGAAAAGAAAGATTTGTTTCACTTTCATTCATTTTTATTGCTCGGAAAAGAGCAACTAGCACATTCGTCGAAATGGCTCCTTTTGTTTGTGTTCCACTCATGAATGTAAGTCATATGGGTTTGGAATGACATGTGGGTGAGTAAATAATAACATTATTTTTATTTTTGAGTGAACTGTCCCTTTTAAACAACAGTAAGTTACCGTATCAGAGCAGCTTGGTTACCAACACCTGAACTCACCTGTGCACATCGACTCACAAGAAGCTTTCATAAAATATTAGGCTGACTCCCATTGGATGTTTTCAGTTTGTACAAACATCTAGGCCAAAGTTCATCCTCCCTTGTCCTACTCTTGGCTCTTTCATACTTTTTCACAGGCTCAGCTGAAAGTCTGACGCACCTTCCGAAGGACAAAGGTTTCCCACAAGAAAAACACACTGGGCCTTATGGTGTTGTCCTCTCTTTCGTTGTGCCTGGTGGTTACATAATGCTAAACCAATCAATCTAAGGACTGACTCCTGAAAAGCAAATACCCTGGGCTGGACTGACATAATTTTTGCCAATGCCAGCAATAACAAAAACTACTTTTTAGAAATAAAATAAATCACTCCTGCGAGAACTTCAATCTCTCTTGTGTGAACTTTCACCTCCGCTAGTGCAATTAATGCTTGCTTGGAGCAATTTCGTTAGTCATCCCGAGGTTGCACGCAGTTCACAAACCTTATATCGCGCTCTGAAGAGGAGCATCTGAATTGCATTGTGGGATACGCTTCTGTGTGGCGGTACAGTAAGAATTACCAGTCCCCGAAAATATACAATAATCATAGCAGGAAATTGTATTAGTTCAAAGTCCTCAGCCGCAGTGAGGGAAAACCTCATCCCTGCATTTGTCCCTGTCATCGACACAAAGGGAACCACATTTTAATAGTGCGATAGTGAGAAAGCGAGCGTTCTGTCAGGTCTTATTTGTTCAAGCCGCGCACGCTGCGTGTGCTTCGTGAGGATTGGCCGCACGCTAAATGGTTGCAAATGGAGCCCTGATCCACTGCTATAGTCACATATGACTCCCATGCATCCCCATCAACAGGCCCGGTCAATTAGTAACTTGCAAGGAAAATAAATTGTGGCTTGTGAAGGCTTCCCAGCAGGACAGCTTTAACAGATTGGCTTAGTAAATGGATCCACACTCGACAAAACGCCCATTCTCTACCTGCTGATAATAATCTGACTTTATTTAAACTGGTTTAAGTGGCAGAGTATGTGTGTGAATGTACAGGAGTGTGTGGAAGTGGTGGTAAGTTGGGTAATTGAGATCGTATTTTAAGGCAGACCAGGTCTTGGTCATGCGTGTATTGATCCCTGAGCTTTAAACGTACTATCACGTTCCTTGCCAAAAGTTTATTTCAAAATGAAATTATTTTAATAATAATGTTATTTACTAAATAATAACTCAATAAATAAGACAGCTCTGGCAAAAAGTGTGTTTACACAGAGACTTTGAACGAAGGTGGCAGTCCAATAATTTTCCTTAACTATATATTAAACAAGACTAAATAAACATCTAGTATCATATTTTATTCAGTAATATTTAAAAAAAATATTACTGATAGTTACATGATACAGTGGCTATACTGATTTAAGTTGATTTAAGTAAGATTCACCAAAAAGATCCAACTCCAGAGTCATTTAGCTGGGAGTCAAACTACATTGATTGTGCTATTTATAATGATTCACTAAGAGACATTCATTCAGTAATCGGACTACATTGGTTGCGCTGTATGTTTTTGATTCACTGAAAAAGAAGTAAATCATTAGAGTCATTTGTTTTGGAATCAGACTACGCTAGTTGTGCTAAATATATTGATTCATCAATAACACCCGAATCATTAGAGTCAGTTGAATTGGACCACAATGCTTGCACCTAGCTATATGTTTTTGATTCATTAAAAACAATTCAGTCATTAGAGTCATTTGTTTTGGAATTGGACTAAACTGATTGCACTGTATGTTTTTGATTCACTAAAAAGAACTGAATCATTTGAGTCATTCATTCTGTAATCAGACTACACTGGATGCACCGGATGTTTTTGATTCACTGAAAAGTGCCAAATCCTTAGAGTCATTTGGTCTGGAATCAGACTACATATGTTGCGCTATATGTTTTCGATTCACTAAAATACATCAAATCCTTAGAGTCATTTGGTCTGGAATCAGACTACTACTCTAGTTGTGCTAAATGTATTGATTCACAAATAACAACCGAATCATTAAAGTCAGTCGATGTTACATGTTTTTGATTCATGAAAAAGAATTAAATCGTTAGAGTCATTTGGTCTGGAATCAGACTACATTTGTTGTGCTATATGTTTCTGATGTACTAAAAAGAACCAACTTTTTTTGGAACTGGACTACACTGTGCGCGCTATATGTTTTTGATTCACTACAAAAAAAGATTGGCTTATGTCGGCGCCAATAGCACAATGTTAACACACAAATTAAAGGACTAATGTTCGCAACTAACAGCAAAGTAGGTGATCGACGTTTCCGATTTTCTGGGGACTATTAACCTGGAATCACAGGCTACACTAGTCCTGTTCTTGAAAGGCTGTAATGTGAGACAGAGGTATTTCAGCCACGGGAGAATCCTTCAAAGGTGGTCTGCTCTGGCATCAACCAGTCATTTGGCTGCCTTTGTCACTTTATGAACAGAAACAGTGAATTTTACTTGGCACGTGAAAACTGTTAATAAGTTGCAGAGAAATTTGTTTTAAGATTTTCTCCTTAATGCAAAACAGACACTGCTGCATTGTCTATTTTTTGCTGAGCCTTCCTACTGCATTCCTTTTGATTTCGAGTTTAACGTATTGTTGTTGTTTGTTTTACAGTATTTACATATTGTCTATTTAATGACCTATTCAATGTAAATAAAGGAGGAAATATAAATGTAATTTTTCTGTAAATTCATAATAAAGTATAATTACTTTCTGAAAAATGTATAATAATGTACAATTACTTCCAGCAAATTCACTAAATTGAAGTGTTTTCAAAAAACAGTGAAAGGTTTGACTCCTTGTCACAGTTTTACCGCATTTGAAACTTGAGGTGTCAGAAATAGCGCAGCAGGCCCAACGTGTGCATCAAATATTTGAGTGTTTGAAATATCATAGTTTGGTTTAAAATTCCCTCATGCTTCTATATCTGCACTGTGCATGTTTTTAGCTCATCCTATTTTCCATAGACCTGTAATTTGAAGGTACTTAAAATGCAACCGCCACAAAGTAGATCGGCACTGTGGCTCACTGAGGCTTCAGATCCACCAGGAGACGAACCAGCATGGGAAGACAACAAGAGCCATAAGCTCCAAATTATTGTAATTATCATACGCTTTGGGAATTTCCTGTAGCAGATAATGGGGTATACGAATCTCATATGTAAAGTGTTATAAACGTGGAATTGTTTCATATAGTCGCTGATGGGCCCAAGATGGAGAACTCTGTGCACTCTGAGCTGCAGTTAGATTCACACATGTCCTGGTGTGCTAACTATAGGAGTGGTGGTCACCGACCGATTACAGAGCTGAGAGACTTCAAAAGCCCTTTAAAAGGAAGAAAACTAACATGCCACCATTGAAGGACAGATGCTAAAGCAAGTGTACAATTTTCCAAAACCAAACTCAAAACAATGTTGAACTACTGTAAATGATTGAATTACTGTAAATTGTTGTTATTATTATTATTTTAATTTATTAATGTACATTTCCTCATCTAATTAGGAAATAATAAATAAATAGTTCAATTCCAATTCAACTCAGTTTAATGGTAACTTATTATTATTATTATTATTATTATTAGAAAATATCATATAATTAGATATTTAAAAAAAAATATTGTTTTTATAAATGCTATGTTTAAATATGGGGGCAAATAAAAAAGCAAAAAATGTAATATTTGATTAATATAATTAATATAATTATAAATAAAAATTCAATATTTAAATATATACTTTTTTTAATTGTAATATTTTAATATAGTAGTATTATAATTCTTTAAAAAATCCAGATGGATGGATGGATGGAAAATGATGAACAGAGAGAGAATTGGAATCAAAAACTCAGCGCCATGTGTCAGGCCATGTGCGCTAACCGCTAAGCTACTCCAGCCAAAGCTCAATGCTAAAATAAATGTAAAATAAATGTAATTGTGTAGGGTCAGTTTCTTAGTGTATATAAATCAAAATGGTTCTATACTGTCTGACTGAACATCTATAGTTGTATCGTTACATAGCGAAGGCTACGAACTATGCAAAAATTCAAGACACCTAGATTGGCTGATGAGGAATGAAACGAAGGCAGTGTTTTACATTACAGGAGTCCTTGGAGGTAACTAAATATGTCTGCATTTATGCAGGAAGCACGAAAAGAAAACAGCAGCAATGCTCACATACAATCCGCAACTTTCAAAATGTCAACCCACACGTGAAAATACTTTTCAACGCACATGACGTCAGATTATAAGCGCCGACTTTTTGGCCCATAAGCTGCACCAGTCCCCCCTCCACGGCTCTGACAAGCACCCTGAAGTAGGTGCAGATCAAACACCGCAGCCTGGGGTAAATTATATCAGATTCCACTTTGTTACGAAGGCCTGCGTTCGCTTTCCGACATTTACAGTCGAGGCCGACCCTCGCGGAGGCCCCTCGGTCTCTTTCTCTCTAAATCCCGACAGCCGCTTGCGCTTGAGTCAGGAGGGGGGAAAGGAAGAAAGAAAACGCAGACCATCTGACTTCCATTGCTCAGCTCGGCGTGTGTGTTCCGTTTAGCCACTGGTATTTGGATGAGGCG
>JAFVLL020006928.1:0-31817 GCA_021397915.2 Tor tambroides | reverse complement strand
CCTCCAAGGGCAATGGTGTGTGTATATGTGTGTGTGTGTGTGTGTGTGTGTGTGTGTGTGTGTGTAATCAGACAGCCTAGGGAGTTAAGACACATTAATGATGTCTCTGCAGGAGGCAATGATGTGCAGCAACAGCGGCAAGACAAAATCACTAATCAATCTCAACAAATCTAATTAACTATTAATTAACCTCCAGGGTCCCAGAGGCCTCTAGGAGGGCAAGAAGAGAGAGTTGAGCAGGACGCAGAGGGAAAGATGTGTCGCTACTCAGAGATAGATTGGAGAGAACTTTTGTGAGACAAATGCTTTGGATATGCCTAAAATATTTTCTTAACCCTGTAAAAGCCTACTGTGTCATGTTTGATATGCAAATTTCTAAAGCCTCTAAATTATCAACATGATCAAAACTTTGCTAAAAATAACATTTATATTGTTAGGAATATTTCAAGACAAACACTTACTGAACTGAAGCAACTTAAGTTTACTTGATTTTTCATTCATTCATCTATATCTATCTATCTATCTATCTATCTATCTATATTTGTCTGTCTGTCTGTCTGTCTCTGTCTGTCTGTCTGCCTAAATGCTAAAATTATTACCAGTAATTTAATAAATATTAGCAACTGCACCAAATTGCAGAAGCATCTTCTCACAGTCTGATTGGCAAAGGTTTGACTTTGTTGCAATACTATATCAGTAGGACTATAGTCACACAGTGGAAGTCTGGTTTTGGGGTTTGAAGTGCTAATTCACTATAAAAACAGTGGTTGGATGGTGAGAGGCAGCAACACATATGGTGAAAAAATAAAGAATACTGTGGAAAAACTTGAAAGAAAAAAAATCAACCACAGGAAGGCTGGATGAGGCCCAGATTTGTTAAACACAAACACATAGACACAAACAGGCACATGCAACCTCTCTTTGTACACCAATAAATGGTCTTCGTAAACTACAATTAAAACCCTGGGCACTAATTTAGTGGAAATGGCAGCCTGTAAAAAAAGAAATATGAGAGAGAACCAAAGCAGAGGAATAGAGAGCACAGCAGTAACATTTAAGACTGAACAATCCTATTCACAACTCCACACAAACTGATTTTAACAACATGCATTAACTTTTTAATACAAACCTACCATAACCTTAGAAGTTGTTAAGCAATGATATTCATCACATGACTTTCTTTGCTCATTGTCCATATTTATGACTAGCAGTGGGGCAGTAAATACAAAATCATGTGAGCAGAGATAACTGGATTTGATCCATATTAGGTCTCAGAAAACTTTTTTACAGGTCACACGTTAGCACATACCCTATTAAATTTAAAATTCAAGGATATTCATACACATTTAATCCACAATTCATCTCAGTATACTGTAAAGCAGCTCTATAAAGACAATAGTAAACAGTCATTTCGGTTTAATAACTGTGTGAAATCCATCAATTATGAATGGAATTAAAAAGCTGCTCTGGAGAAAACAGTGATGTCATCACCCAGCTCAGTTCAGTTTCCCCTTCAGGAACTCGAGCTGCGTCGAACGCTTTGGGAACGCCCTCGGCGAGACACCGTACTGAAGCATGTGTGAAATCAGTCCAATAGCGAAGCGAGACGTCACGAGCGAGGTGACGTGAGCAACCAGGAAGCATAAAGGTGCAACCAGCAAGCGCACGTTAGCTTCTGCTCTTCAGCGAGCGCGTCTGTGGTGTGTGTGTGAATGTTGTAAAGCACTCAGTCAGTCAGATCAAACTTTAGCAAGCGAGAAAATGCCAAAGTGTAAATCAAAAAAGGTGACGAACGGACAGCGTTTCAGATTGTGTGTTCCTCCCTGCTCACGTTATCTCTCGGGTGGGGATACACACGATCTGTGCGTCGTCTGTTTGGGAGCGGAGCATACTCAGGCAGCTCTCGAGGGGGCTGCCTGTCCTGATTGTGAGCTTCTCCCGCTCCGTGTGTTCCGCTCTCGCCTGGCTGTCTTCGATGAAAGCAGTCAGGCTCGCGATCCCGCTGGGTCCGGCCCCGCTGCCGCTGAGGCACTGCGGTGGCTGTTATCGTGGGGATCGCAAGTGGATTTAGCGGAGGGATCCGAGACGGGCTCGTCCTTATCTAGGTCTTCACCCGCTAGATCCACGGCTCTCTCTCAGGGATCGGAAGCCCGCCCCGCAGTTTCTTCCCACCAGAGAGAGGGCCAGGCGCTTCGTCTGTCTTCCTCCTAGGAGGTTGATGTGATGAGCGTCGAAACGGAGGAGACTGTGGACTCACCGCCACAGTCCCTCGCGTATGAAGAGCTCGTGGAGGTTGTGACTCGCCCTGTAGCCAAATTAAACATCGAGTGGCCAGCCGAGAAACAGGATGCTCGTCCTAAAAGCAAACTAGAAGAGCGTTTTCTGAAATCCAGATCACAACCTTCACGACGGGGCCTTCCTTTTTTCCCCGATCTCCATACTGAGGTTACGAGATCGTGTGAGAAGCCATATTCGTCCCGAAACTTCAGCCCCACTGTGTCGAATTATACTAACATCTCGGGGTTTAATGAGAAGAGATATGGGACGATGCCAGCGGTAGAACAGACGCTTGCGAGCTATCTCTCACCGTCCTCAGCATCGTCCCTGAAGGCCCCGAAGCTTCCCACCAGGCCGGTTAAGCTGACATCTAATCTGGTTGGGAAAGTTGGCAGGTGGCAGGTCAGGCTGGGTGCGTGCTGTGCCAGCTCATGGCGGTGGGCAGCGTACCAGGCCGACCTGCTAAAAGACCTGGATGATAGAGGGGGAGAGGAATCCGACGTAGTCGCTGAACTGCATCGGGCCACAGATCTGTCGCTTCGGGCCACCAAGGAAACGGCTGCATTTTACCTGCCGTTCCATGGCAGCGCTTGTGGCCACGGAGCGACACCTGTGGTTGAATCTGTCTGACTTAAAAGATAAAGACAGATTCTTCCTTCTGGATGCCCCGCTATCGCCTTCTGGCCTCTTTGGCGGCGCAGTAGATACTGTCGTCGAGAGGTTTCAGGAGGCGAAGAAGCAGGCGGCGGCATTCCAGCGCTTCCTCCCTCGCCGTTCCCAGGTCTTTGGGACTGCTGAGCGGGAGCAGTCCCAGCCATCCAGCTCCTCATACCGCCAGACCCAGAAACAGAGCGTCGCAACCCGGGCCCCCCCGCAGAAAGACCAGGGGGCGGGACGACGCTCTCGCCCGGCGGCCTCGAAGCAGAAAACGGATCTGCGGACCGTTATTCTGTCTAAGAGGTCCTCGGGCAAGCGGTCCTGACAAATACCACCGTCAGGACCCTGAGGGTAGCCCACCCTGGGGAGGAGAGGTACACACCTCGGTATACGGTGCCCGATCCTCCTCAGTGCCCTCAAGGGGCTGCACTGATACCCCTGCCACCCCTGGTGCTTCAGGGCTCAGTGAGCTCCGACGAGCGCATTTCTCAGCTGCCGCCCGCTTTCGGTACGGCACGAGAAAGCTCGTCCCCTCAGGAGAGGGCGCTAGAGCAGTCAGGTCGGTCGTTCCCTGCCGGTCAACCGCTTCAGGGCATCGAAGTGGCTCCTCTAGTAACACCAGAGGCCAGTCTCGAGAGACTGGTTCCCTTAGTAGACTTTCTGACAGCGTGGAAACTTCTGCCAAATGTCTCACAATGGGTCCTGCGTACTGTAGAGAGAGGTTACAGAATTCAGTTCGGTTCTCGTCCACCTCATTTCAACGGGGTTATTCACACTTTAGTGGGCCCCGAGCAGGCTCTGGTATTGGAACAAGAAGTAGAAACTCTCTTGAGGAAGGAGGCCATAGAACGTGTTCCTCCTCTCTCGAGAGAATCAGGGTTCTACAGCCGTTACTTCATCGTTCCGAAGAAGGATGGGGGGTTGCGTCCGATCATAGATCTGCGTCTATTGAACCGCACTATCAGACGGTTTCGGTTCAAGATGCTCACTATCAAACAGATCGTGTCTCAGATCAGGTCCGAGGACTGGTTTGTCACGATAGATCTCAAGGATGCATACTTCCATGTATCCATCCTTCCTCAACACAGGAAGTTCCTGAGGTTTGCTTTCGGGGGCGAAGCATACCAATATCGTGTTCTTCCATTTGGCCTATCACTCTCACCCACTTACGAAGTGTGGATGCTGCCTGGCTCCGTTGCGACCCAGGACATTCGCATACTGAATTACATCGACGCATTGGTTGATTTTAGCTCAGTCAGAGCAGATGGCGGTCGGGCACCAGGATGTCGTCCCGCCATATGAGAGCTGGGCTGATGGGTTGAATGCCAGAAGAGGAAGCCAACTACAGAGAACCATTTATCTGCTACATGGGATTCGACAACGATGCAGGCACAGTTGTCTCCCTGCCCGCATCGAAGCGATTCTCGAGCTGCAGAGGAGGAGGGCCAGTCACTCACTGTCAAACAGTTTCAGAGACTGCTGGCCTATTGGCAGCTGCGTCCAACGTGATACCTTTTTGGCCTGCTGTATATGAGAATGTTCTGGGTGGTGTGGTAGCTGAGGCCATGGCCTCCCCAAGGGGAAACCCGCTCGCACGATCAAGGTCAAGCGATGGCGTTTACGTGCCTGACATGTGGAAGGAAACCCGGCTCCTGTCTCAAGGCCTGCCGCTAGGGCTCCATGCCTGCCGCATAACACTAACGATGACGCTCCCTCACGGGGCTAGTGGTCATGAGTGGCCGCTCTGCCCAAGGTCTGTGGGAAGGCCATCATCTTCTGTGGCACATCAACTGCCTGGAGATGTTGGCCATGTTTCGAGCTCTAAAACACTTCCTTCCAGACCTAAGGGGGCACCATGTGCTTGTGCAAAACAGACAACACATCGGTAGTCTCCTACATAAATCGGGCAGGGGTCTGGCGTCACGCTCCCTTTACAGGCTGGCACACTAGATCCTCCTGTGGGCTCAGGGAAACCTCCTCTCTCTCAGAGCGGTGTATATCCCTGGGCACCCCCAACCAGCATGACATCCTGTCGAGACAGGGGGCTGAGGCCCAGGGAGGGAGACTCCACCCCCCAGGTGGTGGAGCTCCTGGGAAGAGTGCCCGGCCAGGCGAAAGTGGATCTATTTGTGTCGCAGGGAACGCACACACCAGTCCACTTGGTTCTCCCTTCATACATCTTAGCCCGTCAGTTGGATGCCATGGTGCAAACGTGGCCGAGGCTTCGTCTGTACGCATTTCCCCTGATTGCTCTGCTCCCGGGAGTTCTGGAGAGAGTACGCCGGGATGGGATCATTCTATTGCTAGTAGCCCCATTCTGGCCGGCCCGAGTATGGTTCTCGGACCTTGTGGCTCTCCTCGAAGGCTCTCCACTGGAGATTCCGATCAGGAGGGACCTCCTCTCTCAGGCAGGAGGCACCATTGTTCACCCCCAGCCCGGAGTTATGGAAGCTGTGGGCGTGGCTCCTGAGGGGTTACACCTCATAGCATCCGGTCTCTCAACCGAGGTCGTGGAGACCATACTCCAGTCCAGGGCTCCCTACCACTATGAAACCTGCATCTTGAAGTGGAAACTTTCACTTCTTGAAAGGGATGAATAATTTCTAGACCCAGTTAACTGCCCTGGTTGGTTCAGTGCTGGAGCTTTTGCAGGAGCAATTCTCTACCACTCTAAAGATTTCTGATGATGCCATAGCTGCTTACCATTTCAGGGTGGCCTGGGCCAGGAAGACACCCCAAGTAGTTGACACGTTTCCTCCGTGGTACACGGAGGCTGAGGCCAGTACAGCGCACCAAGGTGCCCTCAAGGCTCCATTTGAACCCACTGAAGATGTCTCAGACAAGCTCATCACGCTTAAGACTATATTTTTGCTCGGTATATCCTCGTTGAGGAGGATAGGGGACCTCCAGGCACTTGCTGTGTCGGGCCTGGAGTTTGCCCCGGGCATGGCTAGGGCATTCCTTTACCCGAGACCCGGTTATGTTCCTAAAGTGCCCACCTCCTCACCAGGTCCTATCGTACTGCAGGCCTTTTGCCCTCCTCCCTTCCAGGAAGCAGGCCAGGGAAGGCTCAATCTGCTGTGTCCAGTGCGAGCACTGGACACTTACGTTCACAGAGCTGCCCAGTGGCATAAAGCAGATCAGCTGTTCGTTTGCTTTGGTCCGCCTAAAAAAGGGGTTCCAGCGACCAAGCAGACCATGAGTCGGTGGGTGGTCGAGACCATCACACTGGCTTATGAGTCCTCTGGCCTCCCGTCACCGATGGGGGTCAGAGAGCACTCCACCCGGAGTATGGGGGCCTCTAAGGCATTATCACTGGGCATGGCCCTTCAGGATGTTTGTGCTGCGGCGGGCTGGTCCTCTCCGCACACATTCATCCGATTCTACAGTCTGGACCTGACATCTACTCCAGGGTCCCAAGTCCTCTCGTCTTGATGTGCTCGCCTTTACACACCAGACAGGGGCTTGCTCGTATGGCGCAGTGGGTATTCTCGTTCCCAAAGCGTTCGACGCAGCTCGAGTTCCTGAAGGGGAACGTCTCAGGTTACGTATGTAACCATGGTTCCCCGAAGGGAACGAGACGCTGCGTCTCCTTGCCATACTCCCTGCATCCCTGCAGGCGCTCGCTTCCGCAGAAGTTAACATGTGCGCTTGCCGGTTGCACCTTTATGCTTCCTGGTTGCTCACGTCACCTCGCTCGTGACGTCTTGCTTCGCTATTGGACTGATTTCACACATGCTTCAGTACGGTGTCTCGCCGAGGGCGTTCCCAAAGCATTCGACGCAGCGTCTCGTTCCCTTCGGGGAACCATGGTTACATACGTAACCTCAGACGTTCCTTATCTAATAGTGTCCATGCAGTCAAGTCAATTATATTGCCAAATGTCAGGCGGCCTTAACTAAGCAAGGTAAACGGTGACAGTGGCAACTGTTTTCATAATTGGTAATGACAAGAAATGTTTCTCGAGCACCAGATTGGCATATCAGAATGATATCTGAAGGATCATGTGACACTGAATACTGGAGTAATGGCTGCCAAAAATTTAGCTTTGCAATCACATTACATTAATATATATCTTTTCCAAACTTTTGGCCACCATTCCTTACCAAAAAGTAGTATACTTCAAGTTTATTTTATTAAGTATACTTAAGTAAAGTTCAAGTATATTTTAAGTATACATTATGTAGTAAGTATACAATTATCAGTGTACTAGCAGTATACTTGTAAATGTACTATTTCAGTACTGCTTGGGACTAAATTGGCCCACTCTCTAGTATATAAAAGTTTATTTTTAAGTATACTTTAAGTATAACAGTAGTAAACTTTGATTACACAATTAATCTACATCAGTGTTTTAGCTTGTACTGCAACTATACTAAAAGTGAACTTATACTGATAGTTTATTAATTAAATACTTGTAAGTAGCATTTTAGTACACTTTGAAGTATAGTCTCAGTAGTTTAGTAGTTTTATACCACAAGTATACTCGTAAGTTTTCTTTAAGTGAACTTTACATCATACTTTAAGTATACTACTATGTCCCTATTTAGGTATTAATTTGTATACATTTTGTTATATGAATATCTGAACATACAAAACATCAAAAGAAAGAACAGGGTATTTGCTTGTAAACGAAAACATTTTATTCTAGCGTCATGCATTCTTTTTTTAAACACTTGAATGTGGGTAAGTTTCATAAAATAAAAAATAAAGAAATAAACAACATCTTGAACAAAAAGCTGAAAAAAGACTATGACCTGGATTCAGAATGATAATCAAATCATCGATGGAGTTGATCAACACCCCAAAGCTTGACAGTCATTATTCCATAACGTTACACAGTTTTGATGCTGTTTCATATCTGATGATTGTGTTAGATTACATGTGGAAGAATCTGTTGTTTTGGTTTCTGCTTCACTTGTGTGTTTTTTTGGAAATTCTTTACAGAAGATGCGTACTAGTGTCCCCTACCATATAACAATGAAAACACGGATTCTAGGAGAACAAGTATAGCTCAAATATATTTAGACTTTTTCTTATTATAAGTCAAGTATACTTAAATGTCATTTTAAGTATATTTCTGAGAAGTACATAAAAGTAAACTAAAAGTATACTTTCCTATTTTTAGTTTAAGAGAAGTATACTAATAGCACACTTGATTAAACTTCTTTTTCGTAAGGGATTGTATATAAATTATATCAATTTCCATGAATGGTAGTAGATTTGGTATGGTCTGTACTGAAATATGCTCCTGCAAAAGAATATAGCACTTCCCAGTGAAGTAATACACTAATCTGTAGTAGTGGCTTTTTTTTTGTCCCACTTTATATTAAGTGGCCTTAACGACTATGTACTTACATTTAAATTATTCGTTTAGTACAATGCACTTATTGTGTACATACATGTTTTTACATCGTATTTATATTTTAAAAATACCTGCATGTAATTACATCTGTAATTAATTTCTGTAATTACACTGTTTACCTATCCCTTACACCTTAACCTACTCTTAAACCTACCCATACCACCAAACCTATCCCTAACCTTACCCGTATCCCACCTCAATAGCAGCAAAAGTGTTTTGCAATACAATATGAACACAATAAGTACATTGTACTTATTTTTTTTTTATGTAAGTACATAGTCGTTAAGGCCATTTAATGTAAAATGGGACCAATATTAATTCAGCAGATTGTCAAAATTATGTTGTGTGATTGCAATGGGCAAAAATATCCGAGTTTTGAGGGGTGACATTTGATGCGTTTAACCTACTGTTTAACCTACTGCTAGATTAATTTTATGTTAGATAACAGTTTAAATTCAATAGTTCTAAAAATAAATAAACAAATTCAGTGCATGCTTCTTAAAATTAATATAATACTAACAAGTAAAAGGAAAAGAAATACCTTTTGGGTGCATCCTTTGAGCAACCATTTAGGAAGGCTTGACAAATGCTGATCCTTCCCAGCCAGAAGATCAAAATGAAATCAATGTTGATTAACGCAATAGGCTGTTGATTACGTCTGCATGTCAAATTGGGCATGAATGCTTCTAGAACAGGCTCTGGAGGTTCCAAACCTCCTAACTCAAGTTCACTGGCACTAATAACTAACTACATAGCTGATGAAACTCACAGCAAGTGCTAGAAGGAATCCTGCTGTCTCTCAAAACCTGAGAATGCTTTCGAATTCTCAGCAGTGATTCTCTCTTTGCTTAAATACAGTCTTAAATACACCAAAAAAGAAAGATTTTGCCTTCGCACTTGTATCTCAGGCTCTTTTATCTAATAGTGAAGACTGATCAATTGTCAGTTGAGCCGACTGTATAGGTCTTATTTTAAAAGTTTTAAATCATCATGTTATGTTAAATTTTTTTGTATAAGTGTTTTCACAATACACATTGTTTCATGTTAACAATATCTTAATATCTTCATGCTTTATAGCCACATTTTAATATAATTAACATTTTTGTAATATAATTTACCTGTAATGAGATTTAGCAAATATCTCTTTATGTGAGTGTATTGTATGTATGCAGGTAAAATTGAATGTGCTATATATATAACTTTTAATATACTGCTGGGCAATAATACATTGTGTGACAATATAAACAATAAAGCAGTTGATTTGCTGTCATGCTGATATGCATCCATCACTTCAAGAGGCCTTACAACACTTAATGGTTTTAATAAAACCTATCCTTTTCTACATAGTGATAGTAACTTCAGATAAACTTTAGGAAGTAAAAGTCAGCACTGTTGAAACACAGTGACCTTGTTTGGTGGTTTAGCACTTCAAACAGAAAACCGAAAGAGTGGATGAGGTAAAAGAGAAAGGGAGGTAGTGTGCTTTTACAAGCACCGTTGAACATTCATGTTTGCTCTGAAGGTGTTAGAATAACACCAGTGCTGTGCAACTTTGTGGTTTTGGTGTTTTGAATCATGGGTTATTTCCTTCGTATCGGTACTTCCGGAGTGAGTGCCACTCCCTACATTTACAACAAAGACCTTCTCAATCAAACTCAACTAGAGGTTATTATCCGATAAATCTGTCAGTGCTTCCTGTTGCGCTGTGTATTGCTATCCAGTGTTGTATTAGAATCATACTAAATAGTACTGTTATACTATATTACTTTTGTAGTTATTATTATTTTTTGTTTAATATTTTGAATTTCATTTTAGTTAAAGCAATTTTGTCGTGTTTTTATTCTTTTATATTATCATTTTTAATATGTCTATATGGCTTTTATTTCAGTTATTTTATTTAGTTCGGTACATCAACTCAAAATTGTACGACAGGTTGCAGACGGACGAATAGAAACTCATTTTGGTGGTCTACAGTTTGGTTAGAGTTATGTGGTCATGGTTTCAAATCAGTTAACCCACAACAACGTTTGGTGGGACACCACACGCTCTTACTGAGGCAGTGACCTTTTTTTAAACTCATTTACTCTTGTCACTCAGCAAATTCAGTTTGCCTTGAAACTAACTAACAATGTTTACTAAACATTAAACAATGCCATTATTTATAATTGAGCACTACTAATAATTGATAATATGTGAGAACCAACTCAGCATATTAGAATGATTTATGAAGGATCATGTGACACTGAAGAAGACTGATGTAATGGCTGCTGAAAATATAACTTTTGCCATCCTGGGATAAATTACTTTTTTTTTTAGCTTTGTAAACATGGTTTGTTATCCTTCTGGAAGCACCCATCACAAGATGGCTACACTGTGGTCATAATGGAATGGACATGGTCAGCAACAATACTCAGGTAGGCTATGCCATTTAAAAAAGACTCAGTTGGTACTAAAGAACCCAAAGTGTGCCACGAAAATATCCTCTACACCATTACACCAGAAGCAGCCCGAACTGTCGATACAAGGCAGGAGGGTTCCCTGCTTTCATGTTGTTCATGTCCAATTCTGACCCTACCATCCGAAAGTCACTGCAGAAATCGAAACTCATCAGACCAGGTAACCTTTTTCCAATCTTCTATTGTCCCATTTTGATGAGTCAGTGTGAACTGTAGCCTCAGCTGTGTTTTCTTGGCTGACAATGGTGGCACCCAGTG
This sequence comes from Tor tambroides, assembly GCA_021397915.2. Lineage (NCBI taxonomy): Eukaryota > Metazoa > Chordata > Actinopteri > Cypriniformes > Cyprinidae > Tor > Tor tambroides. The sequence goes on along the minus strand of JAFVLL020006928.1, from coordinate 20,804 downwards.
TGGTCTTCTCCTTCTGTAGCCCATCTGCTTCAAGGTTTGACATCTTGTGAGTTCAGAGATGCTCTGCTGCATACCTCGGTTGTAACGAGTGGTTATTTGAGATACTGTTGCTTTTCGATTAACTCGAACAAGTCTGGCCATTTTTCTCTGACTTCTGGCATCAACAAGGCATTTTCGCCCACAGAACTGCCACTCACTGGATATTTTGTATTTTTTGGACCATTCTCCATAAACCCTAGAGATTGTTGTGCGTAAAAAATCCCAGTAGATCAGCAATTTCTGTAATACTCAGACCAGCCCATTTGGCACCAACACCAGCCACTTTCATAGTCACTTAAATTGCCTTTCTTCCCTATTCTGATGCTTGGTTTGAACTTCAGCTGTTTGTTTTGACCATGTCTACATGCTTAAATACACTGAGTTACTGCCACATTATTGGCTAATTAAATATTTGCGTTAATAAGCAGTTCAGGTGTACCTAATAAAGTGGCCAGTGAGTGTATATAATGAAGCCTATTTGTAAAACCATTAAGAATTTTGCTATCATGAGAACTAAGTAGACTTTCCTTCCAAAATGTCATTATGTTTTACACTAGAGATTTTGATCTTGGCTTAAAATCATACAACATCGATTTTGACAACCTGCTAAACAATAAATGTACTTACGTTTTTTTCTTACTTGCTATTTTTCTGTAACTTCTGATGTGGACATGGCAGTGAACTAAATGCCCTTCACACATGAGATCACAGATTAGTATCTAGTAGAGCCGGCATCTGAACATACTCTCCAGATTAAAGCAAAAGCAGGTATGACCCTGGCACTACAGTGGAGTGGGCACATGGACTGGCATGGATGTTGGCACAGAGCTAACACAAGCAGATATAGTGAGGACGGGGGAGGCTCCTGGCTTCAGGAGTGACACCTGTACGAGCATGACTGAGGGTGAGATTGAGACATGGGAAGAGTGCTGGGTACATGAGCTGGCACTGTGAGAGCGGGCAGCGCTGGTCTGCCTGAAGAGATAATCCCTCCATAAAGTCACGTTTCAGGAACTCGGGAGGTTGACAGATGGCACAGGCCAAGCCAAGTGAATATCAATGTGTATGCATGTGTATTTTTTATTTTTTAAATTGTGGTTTCAAGCCAAAAATGGCAAAGGTCCTACTAAAAATGTATAAGGATTTACAGGCATACATTACAAATGGGGGTTTGCAAGGGAATTGCAGGGAGTTCATGAGACGATGAAAAGCTAATCATTAAAACCAGTGTAAAATTAAATAAATGTGGCTACACAGTTAAAGTAAAACTGAAATCATGGTATAGCTTAGTGCAGTTATCAAATCAAAGGCTGTGTGTTTCAGATTGAAGAGCAGCACTGTGTTTATTTACACATGTGGTTTACAGAATTTTCAGCATCTCAGCACCTCGGTTCACAGTAAATGATGCTTTTTCTATGTATGTGCAGTGAGTTCATTGTGCATTTTGGGAACACAGTGGGCACTAGGTTTGCTTTATTTACATGTTTGCATAATTTCCAACATTTATATGGATAAAAGTTTTCAGCATTTCATCAGTATTCAGACAAAAATAAAAGCTTGAGGATTTGTATATTTCAAAGTGAAGTATTTAAGAATATTAGTATTGTTAGTGTACACTGTAAAAAACAATTCCGTAACTTACGGTAAATAACCGGCAGCTGTGGTTGCCAGAATTTTACTGTAAAATATGGTAGCAATGTTTTAGGTTTTACGGTTTTAACTTAAATTAACAGTTAAATACCGTAATTTCATTAACTGATATAATGTTAATATACCAACCTATTGAAGTACTGAAATCTGGTTTGTGCCTTTGTAATACACAGATGGTGATGAGAAAGTCACATGATGAACCAAAGCCCATCACAAGCAGGTTATAAATACTAACATATATAAAAGGTGCACAGTGTCATCCACACAAACACTAAACACCCTCATGATAACTGAAATAATGCAATAAACATTAATTTAGCATTAGTTGTAACATACAACCCTAATGTACAAAACTGATAAGAAAAAAATAAGAATAAATAAGAATAAACAGTTATTTTAACAAAAAAACGTCAAATTTGAAATGTAATGCAGGGGATTCTGGGAATGTCAGTTTATGGTTATTCACTGTAAATTCGTTCTTTTTCCGCTTCCAAAAACGGTATACTACCATAAAATTACATGCATTCTCCAATACAGTTTTTCACCATATATAGTAGAGGAACTTACCGTTAACCATTTAACAGGTTTTTACTGTAGCATTTTTACAGTCGTTTACCGTTAAATTCACGGTAATTTTTTACAGTGTAAAATAAAATAATTATTATAATTTTGAAATATTAATTTTAGTTTTCAACAGTTACTGGGCTAAAACATCTTTAAATGTTTGCATTTGGTTAAACTAGAGACTGTTCACACAATATGCTTCATGATATTTTATTGATTGTTTTTCTGTGGTAAATGGATAGTTCACCCAAAAATAATTCAGACATTATTTATAAACCCTCATGTCAATCCAAATGACTTCTTTTGTCAAACATGGCTACTTTATGGGGAAACAAGCTTCTAAATCATACAGAATGAATTTTTTTGAAAAGTTGTGAGGGGTAGGTTAAGGGGAAGGGGTATAGAAAATTACATTTGTACAGTATAAAAACCATTACCTCGGTGAGGTGGATACAAACATTCTTTAAAATATCTTCTGTCATGAACATCTACAGGAAATACATGTTTGTAACAATATAAAGATGAGTAAATGATAACAGAATTTTTATTTTTGAGTAAACTAACCCTTTAACATGCACTAGGTGGAAGTTGCTGTCATGAATACTGTTTTTATGACGTTCAACTTTTGAAAATGTATTGTGAGATACCTGCATTTTTTTCATTCTGTGCTACATCTAGCTGTTTCTCTCTCTCTTTTGTGTCACTAATAGGGTCACTAAATGCAAACATAAACTGCATCTACCAATGTCCAAAGTAAAATGTGGGACTTGAAACAAAACCAGCTGAGAACCACTGATCTAATACATGCCTTCATAGCGCTAATATGTCAATATTTACAGATGACCTCAACTGATAGTCATACAATCCTGACATCAGTATGATGTCAAGTATCCAGCCCTTCCTGAGGTCTCAGGAGCAGATGAGGAATGCTTGGACTGATGTTGGGAGACATGGATCAGAGGGAATGAGTGCCGATCTGCCTAAGTGGAGTCAATCAGGATGTAGAGATGTGAGGGTGAAGAGGATGAAACAGGTGTGATGAGATGTTAGGAGGACAGCAGGAACCAAACAGGACAGAAAGAAACCTGGGGGTCATGTTTGAAGACTAACTGAGCTTTACCACCCACATTTCAACACTGGTCCTGTTGCGTAAGTTTGGTATATTCATCTTTAAAAAGTGCCAGAGCATGAAGTAATGATCAAATCTGATCCAGTGTTTCTCTAGTGTTTTCTTTAGTAACCTATAGCAGGGCTTTTCTTTTTTTCTTTCTTTCTTTTTTTTTACATATCACAGACCCACAAATATGATCATTTTAGTACAGGGACACTGTACTAAAATTTAAAAGACAGCTATATATTTTTATGCATAAAGACCCAGTTCATACAGTTGGAAAATTCATATTATAAATATATGTAAAATAATATTTAGAAAATATTTAGTTTCTATTAAGCTGTTTCATTATTTAGATTTTTTTCACCGTACTATGCATTATTTAATTATTTGTTTAGTTAGTTATTTTAACCATTTTTAAAATTTTATTCATATGTATGATACTCATTTATTTATTTAATCTTATTGTTATCATTTATTTTATTTGTTTATTTATTTTTTTATTTTTTATACAGTTTTTCTGTAATCTTTTGCACAGAGCCCATAGCACTCCCTTGCGGCCCTCTGGGGGTCTCTGGACCCCAAATTGAAAACCCCTGATCTATAGTGCACCAATTATAGTAGTAGTAAAATGGTGCATTAATGTTTTGTGCTTGCTGGGATTACAGTGAGTTTATATTTTTTTCAATAGTAAATTCAGGATTAGGTAATGGATTAATGTAATCCTTGTTTGATATTCATATGTGGATGTTACAGACAAAATTCTGAATAATTTTTTGGTAGTCTAAAAACAAAAATGTATTGTTCGCGATGATGGCTACCAAAAATAAGTTGGCTGACAGTATGAATAGGGTGTGCTAATGTGTGTGTGTGTGTGTGTGCGTGCATGCGCGCGTGTGTGTATGTGCGTGCGTGCAGATCAAGTTGTCTCTTGGTTTTGTTTCATGACACATTGTTACATCACAGCAGGAGACATTTTAAATTTTAACATCCTGCTCAGAGCAGAGTGTGTCACTGCCAAGGGAGACAAGACACTGAGCCACCCACCCTAACACAGCCTCCCAGCATCCCCCAATCTCTCTTTATCTAACAAATTGTCACCCTATCCCCTCTATCAAGAACTCCCATTATCTCACAATTTCTCTCTCACTCTCTTTCTCTGATTGCACTCTGAACAGGTTTTGTGGATTCTGGCTTTCATCAGATGTAGAAGCTGACAGGCAGAGAGAAATTTGAAGACTGACATTTGGGGGGCAGAAGAGAAAAACCTGAATAGATCAGACAAGAGAAACCTCACGGACCAAACTCCCACAGGAGTGAGTGTGGGTCTGTGTTGTCTCATTGGCTTTAATGTACTGTTTCTTGATGATCACTCTATGCTAGTCAGGTAGACCGAAAAACAAAGATTTCACATTCTTCTAGCTGAATGAAACTTGGGCTAGAGATGAGAGTTGATTGATAGATACAGACAGATAATCAATTCTCTCCCCCTCCTACTTTTGAATATACCCCCACCACCATATTATATTAATGAAAATCACCAATGAGGAAAAAAAAAAAAAAAAAAGCCATTGAGAAATAATTCGATTTTTTTTTTTTTCATTAAGAAAACTGTCTTTATTTTGTGCAATTTCACACCGCTATTTCTGTTGGTTTTGGCATAAAATGTGATCTGGATATGTTTTCATTCCGATTTATCCATGAACACGCAAGTACTGTTTTCTTTCAAAGCTACTTTAAAATCCTTTAAAAAAAACAAGCTACAAGTTACTAGTAATTTATGGTTAAACTACAATAAAGCAACTATTTTAGTTACACTGTGAGGAAGTGGCTGTCGATAAGAAGCAATGTCTTATCGAATGTTATTTATAATTTAATCAGCCATATATTTCTGGGTCAAAAAACAATGAAAAAAAGTTTTTGAATGAATGAACAACATTATGGAAAAGGGAAGTGGTGTGTGGCCAAGTATGGTGACCCATACTCAGAATTTGTTCTCTGCATTTAACCCATCCAAGTGCATGCACAGTAGTGAACACACACCCAGAGCAGTAGGCAGCCAATGCTGCGGCACCCGGGGAGCAGTTTGGGGGTTTGGTGCATTGCTCAAGGGTCTCACCTCAGTCGTGGTATTGAGGGTAGAGAGAGTGCTGGTTATTCACTCTCCCCACCTACAATCCCTGCCAGACCTGAGACTCAAACCCACGACCTTCAGGTTACAAGGCCAACTCTCTATCCATTAGGCCATGGCTGCCCTGAAAAACAATGAAAAAAACTGAACTAACAGATTCATATACACTAAATATAATGAAAAAAACTAGAATAGCCTACTGCTTAAGTTATACAATAGACATGCTGATAAACAAAATAGTCTGCTACAAAAAAAAAGAGCATGGAACTTGGAATGGACAAAAAGACATAGGGACTTGAATCAATGTATCTGTTCATTTATAACTGTCCAAATAAAGCAATTCACTAGAAAGAATCAGACAGTCCAAAGCTACATTCACGAGATCACACGTTTATCTACAGTAGCAAGAAAAGTATGTGAACTCATTGGAATTTGTTGGTTTTCTGCATTAATAAGTCATAAAATGATCTGATCTTCATGAAAGTCACATGTAGACAAACAAAATGTGCACAAACAATTAAAATCGTTTGTTTTTAAACACATCCCATTAAACATTCACAGTGCTGTGGAAAAAGTAAGCAAACTTTACCTTGTAGGTTGGTTTGTGAGCTGTTTATGAGTCTCTTGTTTGTTGTAAGCACTTAAACTGCCCACTGTTCTTTAGAAAAATCCTCTAGATCCTGCACAAGGGTTAAAACATTCACTGATGCTCAAATAGGAAACACAATGCATTAACAGCTAGCGGTGAAAACCTTTTTGAACAGGATGATGTGTAATTTTCACTGTAATCTTCAAATGAAAGAGAAGGTAAACATTTGGTTTGGACTCAAGACACATTATTCTGCACTCATATTTACATACATTCTATATAGTGAGTGGCACTGCATGCACTATATAGAGCAGGAATGTCCAATCCTGTCCCTAGAGGTCTTCAGGATCACCAGAAAATTCCAGGCAGGTGTGCTTTCCATTGGAGTGAATGAAGTCCACAGCGCGCACACACAAACACACACACACACATACACACACACACACACACTTGTTCTGCTATCCTTGTGGGGACTCTCATAGGCATAATGTTGTTCTGCTGTACAGACCGTATTTTCTATCGTCCTAAACCAACCCTACACCTAAACCTACCCCTTACAGGAAAATTTTCTGCATTTTTACATTTTCAAAAAACTTCATTCTGTGTGATTTATAAGCTTGTTTACCCGTGGGGACCTCAATTTAGGTCCCCACCGTGACACAAGTCCCCATGAGGCTGTGTGTATTCAGGTCTAAGTCCCCACCAGGATAGAAAAAACAAGTACACACACACACACACACACACACGCACACACAGTATGCTCTTGTCCAGAGACATGATAGCACAGTATGGATCATACAGATACAGATCATGGACCAACACAAATTAAAAGCTTTTTAAACCGCATCATAACCATTACTGCAAATTATCATTACTCTAAAAGGGAAATATATTGGGTTCAATTTTAAAACAACTGTAGCTGTCACAAGCTGTCAAGTGCTGCTTTGCCGAGTGATGTGAAAAAAAAGAAAGAAAGAAAAGATTACCTCTTCATTATATGCCCTTGGCTTATTATTCAACTGGAAATGTCAAAGGACCAAGGAAATGACACTCATCAAGCCACTTCACAGTGACTTTAAACACACAATAATAATATAATGTAATAATAATAATAATGTTTAAACTTTTTTTTTTTTTTTTTTTGGAGCTTCACACCCCCTGTATCCATTTACCTCCAGTGCATGGAAAAGATCAGCATGAACATTCTGCTAAATTTCTGTTTTTATGTTCCACAGAAGAAAGCAAGTCATAAGAGTTTGGAACCACATGAGGGTGAGAGACAGCTATTTGTTTTAAGGTGAACTATTAATTTAAGTTCGAAAACCGTTGTGACATGGTAAAAGGTATGTGATGCAATATATAGGGTAAACATTGAAGATCAGAAAGTTGTTTGTAGAGAAAGAGTCCTCTGGCTGAACTGGACAACTGATTTCCTCCAGAACGAAGAAGGAATGTAAGACACAGATATTACAATAACGGACAATGATGAACGGTGTAATGAAGATGAGATGCAGCAGCTATGAATAAACGAGGGAGGGAATGACGGATGAGAGTACACTATCAGAATGATAACACACTTCTTCATCTGTGAATGGGATATCGCACTGTAAGAAAAGGTCCAAATCTGATAAAGAGAGAGCGAGAGACAGAGAGAGGAGAAAGAACAATCAATTCTTGAACAATTGAAACTTAAACCTGTAGTCTCGATGGTTCAAGAACAATGTCAGGCATTCTTCTTAATGACCACAGAAGCAGCAAGGAGTCTCATTTGTCCTGAGCTTACTTTTTGGACCATTTAACAGTAAGATTAAAACTGTATATTCTTTATTCTAATTAATGATTTCTGCCACTGTTTGACATGATTTCCCCCCCAAACTGAAAATAAATTAACCATATGCCTATAAAAAATTACAAAATGATTTTAGAGGCAACTTCCAGTCAGTTTATTTTTGATTGTTTGTTTGTTTGTAAATATTTGGCCATTATATTCAAACACTGTATCATGTGTCTGGACAACTGACAATAACCTTGGCAGTGTGAACCTTGGCAGTGTGGACAAGAAACATACTAAAATTTTTAATTTTTATTTATTTTTTTAGGATGAATATGCAGGGCTACCAATTACTCACCTTCATGTTATTCCAAACCCTTAAAGGGTTAGTTCACCCAAAAATGAAAATTAACCCATGTTTTACTCACCCTCGAGGCATCCTAGGTGTTTATGACTTTCTTCTTTCAGAGAATCCAATCGGAGTTATATTAAAAATTGTCCTTGCTCTTCTAAGGTTTATAATGGAACTGGGCAGGTGTTTTTTCAACAGTCCAAAAGTAGTCAAATAAAGTGTGTCCATCTATCCATATTAAAGGCCTCCTGTAGTGAATGGATGCATTTTTGTAAGAAAAATATCCATATTTAAAAAGTTATAAACACTTTTCTCTCGCTTCCGCTAACTGTCGAACACAGAAGCCATTCCAGGCAGATGACATAGGCGTAGCGCATGCATGCGGCGGTGATTAGTGACAAATGTGGAAGCGCGGAGGAGAGAGAGCAAAACAAAACACTGGTCATGAATCAGAAGCACAAAACGAGGATTTGCCAAGACTATATGCCAAGAGGAGACTGGTTTTCCTTTGATACAGTAAGAAACTTTGCTTCTTTTGCTCCTGTAAACAAACTCTCGAGACTAGCATATCTCACAGGCGAATGCGCTGCGCATACGTCCTACATCATCCGCCCAGAATGGCTTGCTCGTATGACAGTTAGCGGAAGTGAGAGAAAAGTGTTTATAACGTTTTAAATATGGATATTTTTCTTACAAAAACGCATCGATAGACACTTATATACAATCATAATATACAATCTTAATATACATCATTTGACATAAATCATTTGATATTGTAAAATAAATCCATATAAATCAAGCAAAGTCCTCTGAAGTGACCATTGACCGAAGCACGCACACAGAGCACATTGGAAATGGTAAATAGAATCTTCAACATGTTGTCTTGAAGAAAGAGAACCAATGAGGTTTGTTCTTGCACATCTAGCAAGTACTGTTGAGTTTCCGTTTTCTATATTTGATGTGATCTGTGCATATGTGATGCGATGATCAGTGTTTATATGTGAATAAAACCCTGCTGAGTCTGTTCCTCGAGAGTGTTGGCAGGGACCCAGATAATCAGCCATGCTCTAGGGGGGTGAAAAACTCTGGGATTTTCAGGGATTGCTCTTCACTCATCTTTCTGGTCTGCGGCCTGGCCTGGAAAAGGCCTGCTGGCAGAGAGCAGCACATTGTCTCAGGTCAACATAATGACAGCTCAATCTGTGTGACAGATTGCTCTGGAAGTAGGTTTTAACTCTGACAAACAAACCATAGCTCTGTTCCAAAATATGAGCTGCTGTGCTATCTATCCAGGAAACTACCTTATATGTCAGCATTCTAACTGTCGTGGAACCTCATATGTTGTAAACCTATTGTAAACCTTGTCCTGCAAAAACTCATATTTAATGCTTTCAAGGTATAGGTCATGAGTAGTGTTAGGGTTACTGAGGGATTCAAAATAAACCTAGTATGTGAATCTTCATGTGTAACAAATGGGGAGCCTCAGGGTTCAGTGTTTGGTCCCCTCCTCTTCATAATATAGAGTATACAACCTCAATAACCCCAATCAAGGCACAAAGCTTCTATCACAAAGCTTTAGGCAGTTCTACCTGTCATTCCTACTTGACAACCCCGCCCGATCTCACGGCAATTCGTACATATTTTACGAGGTGGCTAATTCGTACGAATTTGTATGACCTCACTCGTACAAATTCATACGATTTTTGCTAATCGTACGTATTTTATGAGTTGCCAGTTCGTATGAATTTGCACGAATGACCTACACCTAACCCCGCCCCTAAACCTACCCATCACTGGGGATTAGACAAATCGTACTAAATCGTACAAGTGAGGTCGTACGAATTCGTACGAATTAGCCACCTCGTAAAATATGTACGAATTGCCGTGAGATAGGGTTGGACAACTCCACCATCTTATCCCTGCCTTTCATACATTTTAGACTGGATAAAGGAACACCACCTTCAGCTTAACTTTTCGAATCCAGAAATCCTCATAATCAAAGCGAACCCATTAGTCAATTATCACTGTACAGATGGGTTCAACATTGCTAATGCCAGCAGGGTCAGCCAAGAACCTGGGATGTAGTGTCAAATTGCTGAATATATTAACATTGTTTTATGCAGAACTGCATGATATTGTGGAAAAACATGCAATATGGGATATGCAGTACAATAATGATATAAATGTGTTAATTTAAATGATAAAAATGGAATCGGCAACAACAGGAATGCTTCGATCAGTATTACTCCAATTCTGATTTCAGAATCGTCCTTCAAGGTTAGTCTATGCAGCTCTAAGTCTTTGAGCAAAAGTGAAGGAAATATTCCAAAGTAAAAATAAATCAAACAAAACATGAGATGAGTGCCCAACAACCATCAAAAATACCCCCACCTCCCAATATTCTTAACTAATCTGCAAGTGATTTCTAATAAAAATTATAAAGAAAGAAAAGAAAAGAAAAGAAAAGAAAAGAAAAGAAAAGAAAAAAATATAGCCTAATATATTCATATGTGATGTCAGTCTGGCATTTAGTGTATGATCAGATCTGGCTGTGAGCAATAAAGTTCACACATGACACAGTAACACAGCACTGACATTCTCCTCTCAAACTGACAAAAGCAGAGCAGTGTGAAACCGCAGTCGTGCAACTTAAAAATGTGTGACTGACAGATACACAGGGAAATAGAGCGAGGATTCTCCAGAGTACACTCTTTGTTTTGGGATGTTCGATAGATAATGTTTGACATGACACAGTTAACACAGTTATACAATTACATGTGTTGCATTATATCCAGTGATTTCCAGCAATTATCTATAGTTCAGCACTGTGGCCTACAATAGTACTTTGGCCAATTCCATAAAGCTTCACAGATGATGTAATCAGTTTGGTCTCCTTACACTCTTAAATTAGATTGAATATTTTTGCAAGAAACTTTGAATATCTCATATTTTATTTGTATAATCAATAAATTATTGTTACTAGTTTTATATTGCACTGTTTGTTTATGATTCGATTATGTCATTTTCAATGCTTCATGGGATGGGTATTTCATTCTCCTTTTGTTTATTACAAGATGTTAGGTACACAGCACTATACTTTTGTCTTTTGCTTGATTTTCATATACTTCAATTCAGTGACCCAACATACAAGGGCCATGGTCATGTTTTCAAATTTTATAGCTTAAAATGTGCAAAAAGAGCATGTATTCAGCCAAACCAAGGTGGACCCTGGAGAGACATAATTTAAACAATGTCCAAATTAAAATTTGCAATGTTTTGATTAATCTTGGAGCTGGTTGTTTTGGTTTAAAGCTTACAGCTTACAAATCTTTGAAAATGCCATGCAGAAAATTAATGAGGAAAATACTTTCAGGGCCACTGCAGTTTGTGGTCACTGTTGAGCTATTTAGCAGTTGCTCTGAATTACTGAGCATGTTTGAGATGGCAATAAATTCCAGCATACACATAGATAGAGACAATATATCATGCCTGCAGAGGTGTTAGCAACACAGTTCACTCCAAATTTTCAGTGTGCACTACAGTACAGAAACAGCAGACATCCATTCATAGAATGGTTCGATTTAGCTGACCTTTGGCTGACTTCCAGATGCAAGTTCAACTATATTCAGTAAAACCACACCCTACACCAACCCAGTTACTGGATTTTGTTTTGGGCAGTCATTTGTAAAATCTATTGAATACAATGTCGCATTGAAACCGTGAAATAGTACTTTAACATAATGTAACTCTGAGAGCTGCATGCTAAAGGAATTCTGGTTCTGGTATGGTTTGTGTTCACTTCTAAGGTTAGAAGTCAGTGGAAATGAGTACAAGTTCTGTGGGACTATAGTTAGAATGATATTTACCAGAAGTGTTTTGTTTGGGAAAGTTGTAGTGACAGACAAGGTTGTGGTTACCATGAGGAGAGAAGTGAAAGTTCGAAGACGTAGCTGCAAGTCCTCATGCTGATAAAGATCTATGAAGCTATTAAAGTCATCTAGAATAACAAATGGTATACATTCTCATTTAGAACAGTCACAATCCAATATTTCGAACTAAAGATCTTTTGTAACACTTAATAATTACAGGTGTATTGGAGCAGAGTAGGAACTGACCTCTGCAGGAAGGTAGTTCTCCAGGAAACGGATTGGGCACCCCTAGGCTTCGAATCCCACCACAGCCACAAAATCCATTTAGAAGACTCTTGTAGCTGCTCCTTCTGAGAAAAGGGATTCCACTGTTGCCAGAAGGGGTTTTGAGGAAGCATATCTTTGGATGGGGTTGCAGCTAATGGACCTCTGAATCGAAAGTCAGGGCAAGAAGCCAAATTTTGCAGTAAGGCCCTAGAGTAGAGATCTCCAACCCTGCTCCTGGAGAGCTACCATCCTGCAGACTTCAGTTCCAACACACTCTAAAAATACCTGCCTGTAATTATCAAGTAACCCAGAATACCTTGGTTGGCTGGTTCAGGATTGACTGGGGATGAAGCTTAAATCTGCAGGACGGTAGGTCTCCAGGAGCAGGGATGGAGACCAGTGGTGTAATCCTACAAAAAAAAGTGGTTTACTATTACACTCCTTACAAAGAAAAAAAAATCAGAAATGAAATGTTTTTATATTGTTGGTATATAGGTACTTTATATAGTTTTATATAGGCTTTATGTACTTTATATAGTGCTTTGTATATGCTCCTAAATTTAAAAATATAGGAGCACAGTCAAAACTTTTAAGAGCACCTTCCAATCAATAGTCAAAAATTAACCTCCCAAGGTGATATTTGACTCCATAAAGTGATTTACCAGGGCATTTTTATTATACTATTTTACCTTTGTAATGGCATTTTTCGAACTTTATTAAAGTATGTCATCTTTTCATATGATAAATTAAACAAATTCTATATTCATAAAGCTTTTCCAAAATAAAACAACAGAATAAGAACAAACAAATTAGAAGAATGATTGCAAAAAAAAAATCAGGTAATGCATCAATTAAATTTACTGCACGAGTTGGCACGGAACAACACAGGCATGGATGTTTTAAATTCATAACAATGTTAAAAGATTAACGTTTTAAATATAAAAATTTGAATATAGAAATATTGATTGATTGAAGTGATTTAAATAACTGACACGATACTTTAACCCCTTAACTGTCACTCACAGTTTTGAACATAGACATTATAGTGCACTATCCAAACTTAAATTTTTATAATTCATGAAATAAAACATTTTGTAACATGATATTTATGTACAATTTCCATGGTAATGCAATGTCTGATTTTAAAATGGGGTTCAAAGCATGAATTTTGAGATTTTAAGTTTTCAATTGATATATAATTTCTCATGATTTCTAAAGCGTGATAGGGAAAAAGGCAACTAAGAAGAGGGTCTGTGAACTCCTGCTATGATGTAGATTTTTTAGGTGCACTCTTGTCATAAATGAATCTAATAATTTTCCTACATAATTTTTTAACAAAAAAAGTGGTAAAATATCTATTTAGGAGTCTTAGACCTTTCTGTAGCGATATAGAGTTTGTCATGATTAGATCAAGTTTAATTGTAAAATAGTGAAATAAACTTAAGCGTCCCACAGAGGCCGGGTGACGATTAACAGGATTAAGCGTGAATCTAAAACTGCCATGGTGGCATTGATCATTATCTAATTCATTCAATTGATTCATTTTGAAGGCAGATTCATTCAGGAAGAGAGCAAGTGACTATTTATGAATGGGTAATTGAATCATTGACTCACTAATTTCGTTTAAAAATGCACACTCATTCATAAAGGAAACACGCTGTGTTTGCCTGGAGATGTGGAGGGTTTTAGCTGTGACTTTGAAACTATTTTAGTTGAAGGAAATAGAGCAAAATCAGGCAATACTATTATAGTCAGACAATCCGACACTTAATATACTTTTATTGAACTGTTAAATATCTAAATCAGTATCACATTTGCAAACTTTGAAAGCTATCCACTCTACTTGGTTCATTGATTATGATAGGTGAAGCTCTGTTTAGCCTACATCATGTATGTCACCTTTTATAATGATAGGATTCATGGGCTGCATAACTCAGCACTGAACAAACAGAACAAAAACATACTGATCAGGTATTCTTCATGGTAAATACGTAGTAGTTTTCAGTTACTGTGTGGCCCGGCATGAGAGCGGAGAGTGGAACAACATGCCAGCGCAGTCATTGAATGATGGTAGGAAAACGTAGAGCGATAAAGTGATAATGCACCAGTAACAAAGAATCTGAGACTGCCCCAACAGCATGGGACACAGTTAAAGGGGCTAACATGACAGTAAATTGCGGACTTGCCAAACAACAAAAAGTGGGTATACGCAAATATTGATCCTTAGAAGTCGTAATACGCAAACAGCCCTGGGCAAAAAGTAAGCATACGGCGTATACCTGCGTATCGCCCCCACTACACCACTGATGGAGACCCCTGCCCTAGAGGGACATAAAAGTTGAGAAAGAAGTGTCAATTGCCTCAAAATATCTATTTACTTGATCAAACAAAGAAAATTGCTATAATTTTGTTATACTTTATGCTGATAGTCAAAAGTCTGGCTAGATTAGAATCATTTGACTAAAATAAAAAGCTTTTATTAACAGCTCTCACTTCTTAATGTGAAGACGGTGATTAAAAGCCGAACAGAAAAGTGACTGTAAGTAGAGGGGTGAGTGAGAACACTGTTGAGAAATTATTTCAAAAAATTCCTGGCTAAGTTATTTTAGAGGCTTGAATTTCTGCAGAATGTCCAGAGTATAAAAATATGTGGAAGAGAAAAGAAACAGGGGGGAAATACCAGAAATAATGCTAAAACATAAGGAGTAATTAATAAATGGAGAGAAGAGGGCAGTTGGCAAACTGTGAACAGCTGATGTTGAAACTTCTAAAAACACCACAGATCCTTCTCTTTCTGCAGTTATACTATAAATCTTCAAACCAGAGATATATTAAGTGTGGTGGCAGATATAAAATAGGAGTCTAGTCTCAAATAAAATAAAGATTTGTGGAAAATGATTCTGTGATAAATGGAAAGTTCAAAAGAACAGTGCGAAAGTCTTTGCTGTCACTTTTGATAAATTAAATGTGTCCTTGCTGAATAAAATAATTTCTTTAAAAAAAGAAATCTTACTAACAGCATTTTGCAATGTAAGAAAATACACACATGCGGTCTGTACTCTCTCCAGCTCCACTGTTCTACTTTCCTCTATACCTGCATATGAATACTCTTTCGTCTCTAGAGGGCTGTCTGGCTTTCTAGGAGGTTCTGTCAGACACTAATAGACTCTTTTTTCCCCTTTGTCTGATCTAAACCAGAGCTATAACATTGTTGCTGCTTTCCAGTGGCAACAAAAGCAAATCTGAGCTGATATTTGATGCCTGTTATAAAGGTCAGTAATACATAGTCCACCTGTCAGTCAAATATATGACTACCGTGCACTACATAAATGATACCATTACTTCAGTCATACTTGTGTTTTTCTCCTGGTGAATAAGAAATAGGCCTAGGCCATAACTAGAGACCAGGCTATCATAAAGACCTGAAGGTGGGCTCTTTTGGCTCAGGGGAGTAAGCAAGTGCCTTATAACCACTCACCTAGACTCTAGAAAATGTAAATATCTTGTTCTCCCAAATGCATGCACTTGAAGCTTGAGTTTATATATATAATCAATCTGCCTCCCAAGGGCACCATCAAATAATGTCATTCCCCCATTCACCTGATTTTTCTCTCTCTCTCTCTCTTTTTTTTTTTTTTTTTTTTGTCTTCCCTCTCTCTTTCCTCCATGTCACATCACATTTGGCGGTGCTCTCGGGGAAAAGGGCATCGTGGCTGTGGATGAGTCAAAGCTCCAGGCTGACAGGCAGACCTGTGGTAAAGGTTACCCAGGGGGGGGGGCCTGTGGCTGGGCCGTCACACAACGATCAGCAGTCATCCCCCCAAGAACCTGCCGTCAGTCTAGCATTCATCACAAACTCACCTGCTTATGCACCTAGAAACTCATCCTGGAATGGCTAGGGGCACAAAAACATACTTTCATATATAGGAAAATCTTACATATGTTGTTTCAAACCTTCCTGCTGTTTATATTTTTATAGAACACACATGGATACAGTTTGTGTGAGAAACAGATGTAAATTTCGGTCATTATTTACTGAAATTCTTCTCTTTTGCTGCAGCAGCTCTCAAATGTTATTCTTAATTCTGATAGTGATTAATGCATGATGTACACAAGGACCAATGGGATTTTGGCATTCAAAACTCAAATTCATCACTGAATTTTCAAAGCTGTCACTTGGAAAGCTCAGATTAGTCATATTGACTAACTTGATGGTACTTTTATGATACTTTTATGGAACTTGACTGAAAAAGAACAGACAAATATTCTTTAAAAAACTTTCTATTTGTGTTCCACAGAAAGATAAATAAAATAACAACATACGAGTCATACATTTTGCAACTTTGTAAATGTTTACAGAGAAAAACTGGCCATCAGACCCAAAACAAATAAGACTATCAGACTTTGAAGTCATTCTGAAAACAGAATCATTGCAAGGAGACAGATGATAAAGGCTAACAAAATGAAGCCTTTCCCCATCTTTCACAAAGCAATTTATGTGAAATTGGTCAACTCTACTCAAAATCTGCTTATTAGCGTGGAATTTCGGTAGTGTTGACTCATCCAGACTGCAAATTAGGGCAAAATCTGGGCAAAAGTGTATTCCAGCCTTAAATGGTGAGCTAATTGTTGCTTTAATGCTCACAGAATCAATGAACAATTGCTGGTTCATGTTCACAAATCTCTTTCTCATACACACACTTGTGCACTTAATGGGTCAGTAGGCCTACTTTTCTTTGACCTGCCAACAGCCAACAACTCCATCTAGAGGCCAGGATGGCTCTAATGGCAAACACACACCAAAAACACGTAAACACACGTCTTTCACAAAGATCGGAGCCTAATACCCCTTTATCTCTCCTAGCCATGAAAAAACTTTTATTGCTTAGAGGTTGCTCTTTCACATCTCAGGAGACTTAATGGATTTCTCGGTTTATTCATTTAAGTAGAGATACAGAGGTACAGAGCTATACAATTCATGTGGATAGTGAAACCTGAAGATCATATTGAGATGTCTTTAATGGTAATTTTGGTATCTTGGCAAGTCTAAGCACAGTTTGAAATCTCTTCTGAAATTCTAGAGGAGACATGAGATTACAGTGATCTTTTTTTCAGAAGTAGGTGATGTAAGGAAAATAAAATTCAAAAATAATAAGAGACCTCGTAGATAGGAAAAACATGCACAAACAGCACGAGTTGCCATTACCAAATATAAACAACATTTCACCGTATTTCCATGGTCATTAGACCACAAAAGTGATGACATATCAAAGTAGGACCCCCCTGGGTCCCTTTACAAAATATGATTTTTCCATTGACTTTTGGATTATAGCATAAAATAAGCTTGGTGAGTAACAAAAGTTATATTACTATGGAAGACCACTTCCACCACTGAAAAATTATTATTATTATTATTATTATTATTATTTGTTTTATAAGTAGTTGCGACTTTTTATCTTTTTATGACTTTTTTTTCTTGCAAATGTGAGTTTACATCTCACAATTCTGACATTTTTTTTCTCAGAATTGCATGATATAAAACTGTAATAGTAAGTTGCAAAGTAAGAATCCCTTAATATAAGGTTGGAATTTTGTTATACAGTCAGAACTGCGAAATCTTGCAACAATTTTTTTTTTTTTAATGGGCTTTCATGTAATATCAGTATATGGTTGTGGTCATATTTTATGTCATAGTCACAATATCTTGAGAATGTGTTAACCACAGATCTTATTTCAGGCATTTAACCAAAAGCATTGACTTCAGTACGATGGAACTGGAGGCGCTAAAATGCTTACTCGTTTCTGGGTTTTGGCTTACCAAAATATGTCTTCCTGCAACACTCTATTTGTCTTGTTCTTAACGCATTCAGCAATTTTTGTAGCTTGGAGTTTTATGTTTTGTTTCTTTTAACCAACAAAGAGGCTTGAAAAGGTCCATACTGCAGCTAATTCAGACAGGAACAGCCATCTGATAAATATGTAAAGTACCACATAAAGACAACTGATAAAACATTGCTTACTCTGGGGAAGTTGCAAAAATAGATAGATAGATAGATAGATAGATAGATAGATAGATAGATAGATAGATAGATAGATAGATAGATAGATAGATAGATGCTGTTGGTACAGCAGTTTTTGGCTTGTCACATCAAGTTAGATTAACATACTAACAACACAATGCAGGACAGGACACAACACGCACACATTTTCTTTCTCCCACACAACAGATAGACAGATGGCAATGAAGCTCGACTAAACGGATAAATACACTGACCCCAAAAGAGGAAAGAAATGAACCAGAAACAGGATGCTTGAGCTCCATGTCAGAGAATTTCTCTAATCGTAGAGCAGAATATTTCTGCTGTCACCAAACCTTCCCCCACCGTAGCTACGTCAATTTACCCTGTTTAGATCACACAAAGCCATTCCCAGGCCTGTGAGCAACACGAGAGGGCCACGGCGTTCATGTGCCTGCTGGAGATGTACCGTATACTCTAAAAGCTTCCGTACATGAAATATGAAGACATCTTTGAGAAGAGAGAGACATGTATCCTTGGGGAGTAAATGGAAGATTATGGCAGCAGGATAAAGCAGGGAAAGTTTGGTGGGAAAAGCAGACAAAGACCATTCTTCTTTCCAGTGCTTGAAATGGTCTGACGCATATTCTTACATATCAGCAACTCTCAACACTCACTACTGTCTTCTGTACTTCTTAAAAAAATGGTCCTCTATTAAACCATATGTGTTTTTATTCAGGCAGTTAGCATCTAGCTATAAACATGAAGATAATTTAACTAACTTAAATATGTTTTTGATCTAAAGGCATGTCCACACCAAGATGAATATATTCGGCACAATAAACATTTTAATTTTAATGAATAGCTATTAATATGTCCATTCACACTTGTCAATGCAAAAAAAAATTATTTTTTTCATGCTTGCGCTATATTAATATGAGATTTCTGACTTGTACCACATGACCGCTGTACCACCTGACTTCTGCAGAATCATTTTACCGTTGATAGTGTTGCCAAAGGACTGCGTAATTTTGAATCCGAGGATGTGAACAGCTCAGAGTAGAACATCACGGGGTTTCATCTTGTAATTACCGTAACTACAACATGCTGCAGTATAATATCTTTTCCACCACACTGTGAAGAAGACTGGCCAACCAGATTTGCACTTTTGGTCACATATTCACAGCTGTTGCTGTTACATAAAAAAAATTACAGCTGCGTTCCGACTGATAGGATTCCTACACAGTGTTTGCTGTTCCTTACTTCCTGAGCATAGAGTACAGTATCTGTTGAAGTTCATTTCACTTGACAATGCGTTAATTTAGAACACCCTGCAATATCAGCCAACATAGTCGACACTTGAGTCCTGCATATTATAGGAGCATAAACTATGATGACATAGTATACTTATGTAAATAAATATGATATAAATTGTCATACCTGGGACTAATTAAATACTGGAGTGATGCACAATGACTAGTGGGCAAAATCCCTTCTCCACTTCCTGTGAAGAATTGATGTTCCATTATTACCTACATCGCTTACAGTGCCCTTCCAGCTAAACATGTTAGTTCCCTTTGGATTGGAATCTCACTTAAGATGGTGGAATAGCCTGTGAAGTCCATTTAGCAGGGCACTTACGGTCAAATGGAACACATTGTACACCAGACTATTTTGCTAAGCAACAGTGAAAAGCAGAGAAAGCATCTGAAACCGTCTCTCTTGTATTTGTATTGTACAGCTGTTCTATCTATCCATCCATCCATCCATAATGAGGGAAAAAAAATATTTCATACCCTGCTGATTTTATACATTTGCCCACTGACAAAGAAATTATCAGTCTATAATTTTAATGGTAGGTATATTTGAACAGTGACAGACAGAATAACAACAAAAAATCCAGAAAAATGCATTTCAAAAAAGTTCTAAATTGATTTGCATTTTAATGAGTGAAATAAGTATTTGATCCCTTTGCAAAACATGACTTAGTACTTAGTATCACAGAGGTCAGAAGTTTCTTATAGTTGGCCACCAGGTTTGCACACATCTCAGGAGGGATTTTGTCCCACTCCTCTTTGCAGATCCTCTCCAAGTCATAAAGGTTTCGAGGCTGACATTTGGCAACTCGAACCTTCAGCTCACCCCACAGATTTTCTATGGGAATAAGATCTGGAGACTGGCTTGGCCACTCCAGGACCTTAATGTGCTTCTTCTTGAGCCACTCCTTTGTTGCCTTGGCCGTGTGTTTTGGGTCATTGTCATGCTGGAATACCCATCCACGACCTATTTTCAATGACCTGGCCGGCTTCAATGGCCTGGCCCTGACGGTACATGGCCCCGCCCATTGTCCCTTTGATACGGTGCAGTTGTCCTGTCCCCTTAGCAGAAAAACACCCCCAAAGCATAATGTTTCCACCTCCATGTTTGACGGTGGGGATGGTGTT
>JAFVLL020006927.1:0-35943 GCA_021397915.2 Tor tambroides | reverse complement strand
TGAATTTAATTAGTTTTGTAAATATGGGCTGGCAAGCAAGGTTTTTAATTCACCTCACTTATACTCATTCTCCTAATCTTTTGGGAGCTTTCACACTTAAATCCTGATATATAGCTGCATAATTCAGGTAGCCTCTTTCCAGTTCCAGAGCTATTATTCTCTATATGGATTTGTTTGCTGTATTTATAATGAATTGTGTTTTGACATCTCATATGTAGTATCATTTAAGCTCTTTATTAGCCATTTGTGTGTTTGGTTTCCTCCTTTCTGTTATAAGGTACACGAGAAACAGGAAACATTCTGCATTGAACCCAACACATTTTTTTTGGCATTTGAAATCGTTGCACACTTTGTGTGAACTTCTGAACACATTACATTAAATTCACATTATTTTTGTATGTTTTCCGTGTTTGTTTCTCAGATCATGTGGAAGTTTTGGAAAGACGTGAGAGTGCAACAGAACCTGTCACACACAGCTCATTAAACACTCAATTAGACCTGCGCTGCAACACTACACCTGTAAACTGGTGAGTAATTTATCATACTTCTGTTCATTAATTTTATAAACTATTTAAATGTATACAGAAATAAAAAAGATATATAATTAAGCTTTGGTTGGTTTGATGCCTCAATATTTAAAATTCAACATTAAAACACACACACACACACACACACACACACACACATACATAGATAGATAGTCCACTTTAGACATTCTACTAACTAAAAAAAACTTTGCAACTATATGTCAACTTGCAGTCATTAGAGTATTACTTGGCTGTCTGCTTAATATCAGCTCACACTTTATTTTGATGTTTCCCCAACAGACATTCTACTGGCTTTAAGTAACTTTACATGTCAACTTATTCTATTAACCCTAAACCCAACTCATGTAACAGTTTCTAATGATATTGTTATAAGAGTTAGTATCCATTTTGCACAGGCAATGCTGAAGTATCATGTAGAGGTTGGGTCACACTTTAGTTTGGGGACAAATTAAAGTAGCAAATATACAAACCTAAAACCCACTCTTGGTAGACTTCAATAATATGGAAATAAAACACAAACACAGAATCACACAATACAGGTTTACAAAGAAGTTAAGAAAAATGTGACACAGTATCAGAAACAGCATGCCATATATTCACAGTCTTAGCATGCAATCCATGTATACGTGAGGTTGAGTTACATCGATATAATGTCCAACAAAGACACACTCCATGTTCATCTGTCCATTGTGTGAGGAGGATTCCAGCTGTTGACCACAAGATATTTTTGCTGCTGTGAGAACAGCTAACAGCTAACCATGGTTTTGCTGCACTAACCATAGTTTAACCATGGTATTTGTAGTAAAACTGTGGTTGTACAAATGGTCATCAATACACCAAAAAAAACGTGGTTACTACACTTTCACTATAATAAAACCATGGTTAATTTTCGAAAGGGTATATCTTATTAATAGTTACACGGTAGTTGTTAAGTTAGGTAAAGGGTAGGATTAAGAGATATATATAATATAGTCAGAATGTAGATGTAGAATAAGGCATTAATATGTGCCTTATAAGTTCTAACAAACAGCCAATATGCTAGTGATATACATGCTAATAAGCAACTAGTTAATAGAGAGAATTGGTACCTAAACTAAAGTGTTATCAGAGGTTGCATATAGCCTACCTTGTGCAGCACTGTATATGAGATACAAACAGAAGTGCTAATAAATTATATATTACTACAGTTTCACTTACTGTTGATGCATTGAGGAGTCATTGTGAATGTGCACCAGTTAACCATTAAAAAGAGACTACATGAGTCATGAGAGGTCAGCGAAGCAAGGTTTATGAAGGTAAGATTGGAGTTTGCCATCCAACACCTACACGAGGAACAGGAAGAGAACTCTGCATGTGATGGTGGAGGTGTTGTGGTTTGGATGTGTTTTGCAGCTTCAGGGTCATTGAAATGAATTCTACATTATACCAAAGAGTGCTTAAGGAGAATGTGAAGCTGAACCAGATAGATAGATAGACAGACAGACAGACAGATAGATAGATAGATAGATAGATAGATAGATAGATAGATAGATAGATAGATAAAGCACTGACTGTGTTTATATTTGCTGGAATATGCTGTGTGAATGTGTGCTGTGGAGCTGTGCATGTCTGTAACAACTGGAGGCATGTTGCCTGTGGCTGCTGGAGGTTTTGGCTAAATTATGAATGTGTGTGAATGGAGTGTCTGTCTTTTTCTGAAAAATTCAGGAACGAGCAGTAACAACTTGCGCAGGAGCACACTGAAATGTCCCAGTCAGCCAAGTCATGACAACAAAAGCACCCTTTAGAATATAAATGTTTGATGTGCAATTTGCTCTTTACATTTTCTAAAGCATGTTCAAAGACACAAGTACAGGAGTTTAGCAGATTTCTTTTGCAACTGTCGTTGTTATTTAATGAATTTATTTAGTTAGTTTTGGCGAATAGCTTTTCTAATTTTACCTGTGTTGGTTTCCTTGACAACATACTGAAAACTGAGCGGATGTGAAGACTGGTAATTCGGTGAGTATGTGAAGGGAAGTTGGTTGTTTGGTGTAGGTTTTGTGTAGATGGTATTTGTATGATTGTATTATGAAAAATTTAAGACACGGACTCTAATGTTTCTCACAGTTCCCAAAGTCATTCTGTTTTAAATAAAAGTGCACAAAAGAGACACATTGAATAGCATTGATTGGGCTGGTAAAAACAGCATTGTTTGCGTAATTATTTTAAATCTAATGTTTTTCCACAGCCATTTATTTAAATGTGTAATTTATTGTGTGGCTAAATGTTTGTTAATATGTTAAGAGTTATTTCTTTCATTTCCTGATTTTTTTTTTTGTAATTTTTTTTTTTTTTAAATTGATTTATTCATCCCTTTTCCTGTAGCATCTAGTTATGTAAAAATGCTGGACATGTGTTAACTTTCCCCCAAGTTATATTTATATAAGCTTATTTTATTTTATTTTTTTTATTTGTTAATATTTTGATTGATTGATTGCATTTTAGTTTGCAGTTTAGTATTGTTAATTAGTGTCCTTTGCTGGAGACTTTTGCATGCTTGCTTTTCCATTCTGAAGGTTACAGCTGATTTCATAGTACAGTGAACACATCTCTAAAGATCAGTGATTTAGATTTTTCATTGTGGCCCTTCAATCATTTCATCCTAATTTCTATTATATTAAAATAAATTATTATATTTAATTTCACTACAGCAGCAGCCTTTGAAAGCTGTCGACAGTTAATCATTGTTGAATCTGTCACCTTTTTCCGTCATATACTCATGCACTGCCATTTTTCTGTCGATGCAGTGATGTCATCAGTGATGTCACACGGATGTTTACTCTCCCAACATCAGTTTTATTTCACAGATGCTTGTGTCCGTTGAGGTATGAATGTCTGTATTGAGTCTGATATAGCAGCTCCGTTAAACACGGACTGGCATCAGAAAATCAGCGTTTCGTCTGTCCCGCATCTCGTGCTCTATTACATCCCATCTCCCTCTTCTCTCAGCGAGTTGACCTGAAATCAGGGCTGCGGGTGAGGGCATCTCTCTGACACACGCTAGCACAGCTTCTAGTATCACACACACAGGTACACAAACACATTGACAGTAAAGATATCCTGCGGCGGCCTGAAACACTAGCTGAAATCAGACACCTACTCAGCTCCCTGCCAAACACAATGTTGTCAGCGTGTATGCGCGCGTTTGTGCGAGGCATCTACTTTTAAAAGCCCTTACCTTGGAAGAAAAGTATTGCACGTCAAAAATCGAAAATGTATTCTTATGCACTCAAAGTTGGTCTTGTTACTCTGTCATTTGAATCGTTGCTTCTATTCATTTTCTCACTGCGTCCTCTTTCATTCCTGACATCTACAGATCACTACAAATCACATTTGGAGAAAAGACGTTCGCTTGCAAACATCATAAAGCATAAACGTCTCCGAGAATCGAAGACTTGTTTTCTAACCTTTTCTCCACTATGACAAAATTACTCTGGAAAATAAACTCCGCTAGACAAACAAACAAAACCCTTGTGGCACAGCTGTCATAGAGCATCAGCGGAGAGGACAACTATTCCTGGAGCTCTTCAGGAAACAGTAGGAGCACTTGGGGCCACTTGCAAGACATCCTGCCGGTGAAGGGGCCATCTCCTTCTCCATTTCTTTCCCTTAGCCTCATTCTTGCGGCTTCCTCCCTCCATCTCATTCTGCTCTCAAACAGTGGGATCTATTTCCACATGAAAGAGGAGAGGGAGTGCAGGCCGCTTGGAGTGTCCTACTCTTCCTCTCTGTTTCCATGGAGATCATGTGCGGTGTGAGCATTGTCCAGTTTCCGGAGTGGATGGAGTGGTCTCGTATCGGATGCTTTCTTCCAACTTGATTACTTTAAAAAGCATCTCGAGGATGGATTCGTACTGTATGAGAAGTGCCAGCAGAGGAAGTTCTTGATGGCTGAGTGGCCTGTATTTTGGTTCGATGTGGGTCAGTCAATCAAAGGCAAACACTTGTAACTGAGTTCTCATTTTCATGCATTAAGTCAGTGTGCCGGCATGACTGTGACGTCTGTAGGCCCGTATGAAAGGGGATTGAGCCTTGTCTCAGGTTTAGAAAGTTAAACCTATAAACTTTTTGCACTTGTGTAAAATGTGCTACTACAATCGTAGAGTTGGCCTGACAACTTTGCCAATATTTTCTAACTGGTTGCAAGGCGGTTTGAATTGCAGCTAGTGCATTACTATGTGATGTTGGTAAGGGGTTGCTTACTGACCCATATCAAAAAAGCCCTCTAGGTTCTCTCTGCCCTCTTTGCACCACATTTAATGGTGCATGCAAATAAGTTTTCATTATCTGCATTCAGCTATGTAAGTAATACGGTATGTAATGAGGTTGCACTGCAAATAATCATATACTGTATACTGTATTGTACTGAGATTAATGGAGTTGAATCACACTTTTGCACCCTCTTGACTTTTTTTTTTATTCTGATCTTGCAAATTGAAAGACAACAGACACTGCACTCTTATTTTTTTCTCATCCGATATATTCAACACTTCCAGTTATTTATAGAATTATTTCACTTGGGTTATTGTTTTCTTTTATTTCCCCAAAAATTAGGCTTTAAAAAATGTTCTTTCTTTTTCTTCACACCTCATCTCTATTTAGATGCTTTGCTAAGAAAGCAACAGTGATATTTTGGTATTATTTATTTACTATTATACTTTTTATTAATGTTATTGCATATTTTTTTTCCCATTAGTCTGAGTATGCATGTATATATTTTTTTAGTTTAATTTGTTATTGTATGTGCTTGTCATTTTATTTTATTATTATAAAATAAATTAATTATAAAAATAATTTTTATATTTTTATATATATATATATATATATATATATATATATATATATATATATTTCTCATTTTATTCAGTTTAGTTTCTTTTCAGCTAGTTATTTTAGTACTTCAACTTTTAATTAGATGCCAAGGCAACATTTCTATTTAATTTTTGTTAGTCTTTTATCTAATATTTATATTTTATTTTTTGTCAACTTTATTTCAGTTAACAGTGTGTTTTTAATTTAGTTTTGGTTAACAATAATAACATTGGAAAGTACACACACACACACACACACACACACACACACACTCAAAATTAAATAAACACACTCAAACCAAATAAAAATTTCAGGTAATATTTAGATGTAGCTTTGCATTTTGCATGAGTGTGATTAGATAGACACATCAGAATGAACTTCAATCTGCAATCCAGACAATATCGAAGAAAAAAACAAAAAAAACAAAAAAGAAAAGTATTATTCTGATATGATATGGATATTCATTTCAGGTGTAAAGTGGACCAATGATATTCTTGTCCCTAGATATAGGTGGTTGCTGTTGATGCAAGTCCAAATAATTTTCTATCAATTTTATTGTCTGAAAAAGAAGAAAAATAAATGAGTGTGATTGATTTGAAAAGTAATAACACACTTCATTTTAACAGGCCGCTCCATTTCATTCATGTCTGTAGCTAAAAGTTGTAAGATCAGCTACGTGTCGAAGTTGTATACTTTAGCTCACTTCCTGCCTCAGCAAGCACTGCTAATAAATAAATTTATCGTTTCCCTCAAACTTCAAGTTTCTGAGCGCTTGTAAACTTTTACACACTGACACCTTAAATAGAAACTTTTCACTAGCAAACTCTCGTTCCTTATCCCAACTTTCTCTCTTTCCTTGCTTGACCTCTAGCAGTGAGTTCATTCAGATGGAGCTTCTTCAAATCACATTTTTTCCGCCTAGCAGTCTGTCTCTGCCAGCCGGCCAGTAGGAGCGATGAGGAGCAGGATGTGTTTTTAAGGAACCAAGGAATATCTGGCCTGAATCATTGAGACTGGTGCTGGGAGGAAGCTACAGTCTAAAGGTTCTCTCCTCTAACCTGTGGCTTTAAAAATATTTTATGACATAGCACAGACCTTCATTGCTAGTTTATACCTGGTTTCTACTTGGCTGTCAAAACAATATATTTGAGTTATAACAAGTCTCTGAAGAGCCTCTGCAGGAAATCAACCCCAAAATAAATAATCTGATGAACCGAGGTGTGAATCTAAGGACAAGAGCTTGTTAGAGATGAATAAGATTTGTATCGCATAATTTTCACCTTTCGCTAACTACAATGTAAATCTAATTTTTCACACTTGAACTTCCATTTTGGATGTGTGTCTGCAGATACAGGTGATAGCATGCTAACAACCTGGGAAGAATTTGTTTCCCTCCAAGTGTTTTTTTTTTTTTTTTTTTCCGGACTGACTGAATTTCAATCACCTCTGTGTTTGACAGTGAAAAGAAAAAAAAGATGGCGTGCAATTTAAAGTGCTAAATCTCAGTTTTCACTCTATCTAAATGCAGATGTCATTGAAATGTGAATTCCTGCAGACTGCACCGGTTATATCACCACATCACCGGCTGCCCCTTGCTGACCTAATCCGTCCCGACATTTCCCCCAAAAGCTGTCTGAAACCCCGACCGTGGACTCTTCCAGAACAGGTCTGTTCGTCTTCAAATGGCAGTCTTCCTTTCTCATACATAGTGCACTATGAGGTCACTTCAATCCCCATCCATCTCCAAATGTCACTGTTGTTCCCTTGAATCCTTGCCTTTAACTGTCTTTGTTTAGATTAAAGTTTTGGACACCCACTGTTCAATATCTATGCAAACCATTAAAAGGAAAATGAAAACGTTGTCATATTTGATATATCGCGCTGTAACATCTGTAATAAAGTGCAGCTCAGCCGACTTTAGTTAGAGCGGCTGTTTATATAAACATCTGACATTTAGATGCTTTGTTATTGCGGATTCTGTTGAGGTCAGCGAAACGACAGAATAAATCGCAGCCCGCAGAGGCAGGCAGAATGTTTGGATGGGTGGAGGAATGAAGGAAAAAAGTTAAATTTGGTTCTCGTAGGATGTTTTTGGAAAGCGAGCGAGGAGGAGAGGTCGAACTCTGACAGCATGCTTTTATTGAGTTGTCTGAGATATGTCAGAAATGGAGGTGTAGCTGAGTGCATTTGAGTGCTTGTTTGCTTTTTGCAGTGTTTTTGGCTGTAAAACAGGAGCATCGAGGACTAATCTTCAGTGTAATTAGCTTCTATTGATCCCAGCGATTGGGCTGCATTCAAACAGCGTTAGTGTCCCCCAGCTCTTCACAGTTGAGGTGCTCCACCAATATCCTCTACTAATTAAAGTCAACATGAAATAGCATTCACAGCCCATTTTAATTCAGTAATGTGAAATAAACAGCATGTGCAACAAGAATAAATGTATGGAGTGCCTTGGTTTTATTCATCAGGATTCAACAGGATCATATAAATTGGGTGTACTAGAATGCAAGTTTGTGGTGGATTATTGGCACCCAATTATGAGGAGGTTTTTTGATACAGATGTGGTGGCTGAAGGTCAAGTTCGCCCTCAGGCCCATCTTGACATATCCCAAAAGTAATCTTTCTTTTGAAATCTGTCATTATATGCTGCTTTTGTCATAACATTTGTAACTTCAACTGACATTAAACGTATGCATGTATATATTTAAGAAAAATGTTGTTTATATATTAAATATATTTATATATAATATAAATTATATGAATATAAAAATATACATGTAAATATTTTCAAAATATATACTGTATGTGTGTGTATTTATATAAGCATAATAAATATACACAGTACACACATATATTATGTAAACAAAAACTTTTATTTTGGATGTGATTAATCACTATTAATTGCTTGACAGCACTAATATTTGAACGCTTTACAGCGAGGTTCTATACATTTACACCAGGGCTCTTAAAAAAAAAACTGGAAACAAAGTACAAATAAAAAAATAAACCATTTTATATATAAATATATTATTAAGTTACCAACAT
Source organism: Tor tambroides (assembly GCA_021397915.2). NCBI lineage: Eukaryota > Metazoa > Chordata > Actinopteri > Cypriniformes > Cyprinidae > Tor > Tor tambroides. The sequence continues at coordinate 27,496 of JAFVLL020006927.1, read as the reverse complement.
CTTTAGTGAAACTGAGAAATAAGAATCTACAGATTGCTTGTCTGTAACAGATCACCTAAAACTTGCAATTTCAGCTGTACGTTTTATATCCATCATAAATGCCTCGTGCTTGTTTCGATGCCAGTCATATTAAAAATTGGCATATAATTCTGCTGCCATAATGACACGCTGAGGGGTTTCAAACTGAACCTGTCTGTTCCAATCTACACCTCCCGAGCCTCATCAAACATGAAATGAAGATATTCCTCATCCCAAATCCCAATCTTAGAGACACAAGAGATGATTTGGAAAGCAGATCAAATCACCAGGAGGAAGATGACGATTGAGGTTTTTCTAATCGCCAGCAACAAACCTGACTAAATGATTCGCTATTCTCTCTGATTGTGCTGATGTTCCGGGTGCTTCAGTCTCATTAGCGCAGATGATATGCATCTTACTTTCTTCATATTGTCAGATGAATAAATTGTCTCCCGATTGGAGCAGAGACGTCCGATTTCTTTCATTTCGCATATCATCTCATGGTTACCCAGGAAAAGCAGCTTCTATCTCGCTTCCTCTAGTCTTTCTCTCTCTCTCTCTTCTCAATTGGTAATCATAATAATGTAGCGGCCCATAATTATAATAGACCTGCTTGTCAGAGATACGGAACAGATTTCAAAGCTTAAATTATTCACAAGGCAACTGAACAAACGGAGTTTAAACAGAAAGAGAGGCTGTGATAGGGGCTGAAAATTACATATTATGTTCACTCTCATTCATATTAGAATGCAGTGCTGTCCAGGATTTCTGGCTATCTAAGTCTTTCCGTCCCCCAAAGTTTTTACTTTCTTTCAGATTTTTTGAAGTTATATGAAATATAATATTGTCTATCTCAGTCCTGCTCTTTGTTTTCAGCCTTATCAAATTCAATGTACTTTTAAGTCCGCATTGGCACAACAGATAAACAAAGACTAAACACTGATGAAACTTGATGCAGAGGATTGTTAGTTATAATTGGCCGAGAATCGTTTCACATTGCTCTACAACATACAACTTGTAAGTAATCTCTCTAAACCTGAGACCAATCTTCCCTCTAATGTTTCGATCTTGTTCTGTCCAAACCAGCCTGCTCTGGTTAGTGTTGTGTGCAATCTCATCTTGAATGAACTCGGTCTCTGTGCGTCCACAGAGCTGTTCAAACAGATTGAAGTAAAGGTCAACAATACGAAGGAATAGCCACACAAAACAAGCCTCGGCAATTTGCTTTTTCCTCTTATTTAGAGCCAAACTTTCATCAGAAAAAAAGAGAACGTTTAATCAAAGTGAGAAAATGAAAGGCTTTTTTTCTCCTTTGTGAGATTCCTGGTAGAGGCACAGTTAAAGGGGACAGCATTGGGTCTGCTTTCACTCTAACACTCTTTGAGAAAAGACTCTGTTAGAGTTGTGATTGGTTTTTAGCTCCTTGTTTTGCCTCGCTCCTCGGGAATTTATGTAAGGCTTTGCCTTCACCCTAAGCAATATCTTTGCTCATTGCTGTCTTGCCAAGTAAAAATGTTCAGGATTTGGGTTTCATTTTAAATTGAGAACTGGTTTATGTTTGCGAAACAATGACACACTGAGTTTAGTGTGTGTGTTTAGGAAGCCTGCAAGTGCGGTGCATGTCCTGAGTTTTGCTTTGGACGTGTGTCAGCGCTTCTGATCTGGCTTGTCAGACATGTTTTACTCAAGCTCCCTCTACCCCTTCACCCAAGGGATATCCCAGTGACAGTTGTGTGCTTCTCCCTCTCTCAGTCCTCTTGCTTTCCATCACAAACTGTCATCCTCTTCTGGCTTTCAGATTCTCTCCTGCTGTACCATGTCCACTTTATTGGTAACTCTGCCAGAGATACCACAGTTGCACTTTTGCAAAGTTTTATTTATTTATTTAATTATTTTTTTATGGATTTTGTCAAAACAGGAATTAATTTATTTGAAAATCTTACTATAGTCTTCTGCTGTATTTGGAAAGACATAGCACACTGTGCAGTATACAGTCCAAAACTTAAGGTAATGCTTTATTTTAAGGACCAGTTCTCATTATTAACTAGCATGCATATTTCTAGCATATTGACTGTTCATTAGTACTTTGATACTAAGGAAACTTAAAAGGAAAATAAAAACAAAAATTCTGTATACTGCCTGCTATTTTGCTTTCACATGTCCTCATAACAGTATAATACATATAAATAAAATCTGTTCTGTTGCATGTTAGCACAACTTTTAAATGAGGACTTTAAAAAAATGCAGATTATATTACTTCCTATTAATTTCACACACTTGAAATAGTAAATCAAGTTATGTGAATTGCATTGTGGGATACAGTAATCCTAGGTTACATTAACCCTGCGACCCTATAGGGAATTAGTGGTTTGGAGAATGCATGGATACAGTTTTCTACACGGTGTGTTTTGTTGTATACCGTATACTGCACACTTTTGTCAAATGTAGCGGACCATCCAGATATTTCATGCATATGGAAAATGTTTATACTGTGAATAGTATATGTACTGAATACTAAACAAATAGTCTGATTTGTATAGTAGTATGCTATTCTGAATAAAGCCTTTCAGCTCTCATGTTATTTAAAACTTTGAAGCATTTTCTGTTGTGATGCAGCACCCTGTTTGTATCTAAACACCATTTATTTTACTCTCTCCATTAAAGCTGTTTAATGAAACAAAATGATTTGTAAAAGCATTACAGCAAAGCCCAGATTTCACTCACAGCTGGGGTTATGAATTTAGTTTGTTAAACAACAGAAACTTTTATAAATACTACACCCTTGTTTTATTCAAGGTAAATCGCAATGTAAGATTACAGCAATACAATAACTGCTGACAAATCAAGTTCTGGACCTGTTTTGCACACTCACAGAGCAGTGATTGTTTCATAGCTGTGAATGCTCAGATGTCTCTCAGCTGCACTGAAGTCCCATTTCCCAAGTGGGATTAAGAAGGAAAACCAAATCTATGCAACATCTGTCTTCCTCACAAGAGTACATTACTATTGACTTGTAATCTGCTTCAGATACTTATGAAATTACCATTGTTAATTGAGCATCTGATAACCCTGATTCTGCGCAATGCCCTCACAGTCAAAACGAGAAGCTCGATCTGTAGTCACAAAGTACCTCTTGAAACCATTAAGTGGCCAATCCTGAGATTAAGTTGATATTTGCCAATTACCTTGTCACTTTGAGGCACTCATTGGTCTTTTAGTTTACCACCCTTCTCCTCAGGTGTCCTCTAATCTCTTCTGATTTCCACCATCAAGACGAGTCCTTCAGACCACCCCCTGCTCCCTCAGACCATTCACCGTGTCATTTCCTGTGTGAGCGAAAAGCTCCAGGTAAACCTGTCTCAAACCTGACCTCTGCTCCTACCCATCCCCCGTCTACGGTTGCCATGGATACAGGGCCACCAAGTGTCTGTCAGGTGTCACGGACAGCAACCAGGTGTGACCTCTCGGCGAGCATCTGAATATGGAGAGTTCCACACGAGCAGCCTCAGCCAGAGCAAACAACATCTGACAGGAACAGGCAGAGAAAGTAGGCCAGAGGTGATGACGTCTGTGAAGATGTTGGCCGTAAACTATGCTCTTTAGGATTTAAATGGTTATGGTCATATTTTCTTGAAGCTGAATTTTTGTAGCTTCTGTAATTCAAAGAATAGCTTTTATTTTCCTTGTCGGAGACATAATAAAAAGAACGTGAAATGACAGGTAGTGATAGTGTAAGGGAGAGGGAAAAAAGCAGTGAGCCATGTTTGAACTTGCATTAGCCATATGAGCACCACAGTTTGTTTTCACCACAGAGCATTCTGCATGTTGATTTTCTATTATTGCAGTACCTGGTCAGTGCCTTAATTACTATGTACTAACATTAAATACCTATGGATATACTCTGTACGTGTTGTACCTAGTAGTTAAAGGAATAGTTCACCCAAAAATGAAAATTAGCTGACATTTCCTCACCCTCAGGCCATCCAAGATGTAGATGAGTTTGTTTCTTCATCAGAATAGATCTGGAGAAATTTTGCATTGTATCACCTGCTCACCAATGCATCTCCTGCAGTGAATGGGTGCCGTCAGAATGAGAGTCCAAACAGCTGATAAAACATCACAAAGATCCACAAGTAATCCACACAGCTCCAGTCTATCAATTAACGTCTTGTGAAGTCGAAAACTTCCCCAACACTCTTCACAAATAAATAATCTAGTATCAGTATTCATGACACAGATATTTAATCACTAAATATTAAATTGGAAACATACATTTTAATATATTTATATGTAAATATTTAAAATACATGTATAAATATTTGTTATATATAAAGAAACAAATCCATCAAGGCATTTTAACTTTAAACTGTTGCTTCTGATCAAAGTACAAGTCCATAATAACTCTTCTTCCAGTGGAAAATCCATCCCTTGCTGTCCTCTCACATCAAAATCCACCAGAATATTTGTTTAGAACTGTTTTGGACTGTTTACGTGTTTAAACTGTGCTTGATCTGTGCATATTTCTTTCCTGATTTTCAGACAAAACAACTTTCATTGGAGAAAGCAGTATGGATAGAGGACTTGTACAGTTTCCCTTAAAGGTACATTGATAGTAAAGTGTAAAGGGAGTCATTTATGCTGATTTCTTGTGTTTTCAAAGGCAGTTGTAAAAAATAATGTTTTTTCTACTTCTATTGGCTGTTGGTCTGGCAAACAAGTAGTCTAGCCCAACCCACAAGCTATTGGATGAGCCAGAAGTTGACACGTCAGTCTATTTAAAAAGCAGTTTTTAATAGCATCACAGTGTCTGCAAAAGTCAACTTGCATAGTACATGTCTATTTTAGCACACTAAATGGAAAAAAGTATTGAAACATTTTATTTAAAAAAAAATGCACATGACATCTTTACAGCAGCAAAACTCTTTGCATGCACACATACTGTTCCAGCCCAGCAAATATTTGGTTCCTAGAAAATTCCAGTTCTTTGCAGCAGCCTGACTGGCACATGTCTCGGGCTGTAGAAAGAAAACCATAAATACAGGTCTCTGTGTAAAGCAGGCTATTGGCAATTACAGGGTCATGTGATTGGAAATGAATAGCACTTTGTGGTGAGGGGGATGACTGCGGAACGGAACAAAGGGCTTTGAACGGCTGTTAGCTGGAAGCAGCGGGTCCCATTCCCTGAGAGATAAGATAGCACAGGAAGTGAAAGCTTCTGTCACTCGGGCTGACTTTACATGGCTTTTAGTGTAAAGATAGAGTGGTCATATCGCTCAGACAGGTAAACATGCAGACACACCCATGCACACACGTTCACACCGCTCCGTTGCTTACCTGTAAGTCATATTTAATAAAGCTTCTGATTGATCCATTTCTCTCTCTGACAGCATTAATCCATTTGATATTGCTGTGCTGTAAACAGAAGGTGGCATCAAAATCCATTCTGCTGAAGCTTTTAGACACATTCACCTGTCAGTTTACTGATCTTAATAAATGGGGCCTTATGCTGATGTCTAACATTAAAATAGCACACAAGCTGACAAGAACATATTCGATTCATTAATTCTGAGTCTCAGAATGAGTTGCACATTACAACCAACTCCAGCTCTTTCCATCGATGCAGGCATATGTTTGTCTGCATAATAACATAATTCATAAATGTACTGTATAAACATAAAACTTAAGATTGTGCATCTGGAATACTAATATTTACTCTTGCATTTAATTAATATTGACTTTGATTCTAATAGAATTTGATGCTTTAATAAATTAAGAAATTTAAACACTTTTTAAATAAACAGATTTTTGCATATTTATTTGCATACATACATTTGATTAATTATGATGCACGTAAATTTTGTGCAGCTAACTAGTGTAGCTTACCTATAGCCTAAAGAGCTGATAACTGACAAACGCAGTTGAATACGTCCCTGGTTATGTGCAAAGAGTTCTCTAATGTATCAGGCAGTGCAGCGAATTCATCAGAATCAATTGTAGGTCTGTATAAAAATGATTGACGGCTGGATTTGGCCTGCGGGGTGCCAGCTGAAGAGGAAAACTGACAGAAACAATACACCAGGCTTAGAAATTGTATTTTGGTTAAGCAATGACTGCATAATACATTGGGTATTATTATAGCAATTATAATCGATTATGCAATCAGTGCTTTGAATACTGTCATTGGCACACAGACCCATTATGATGCATGGAAGAATTTTTACACCTGTAATGCTGCTGTAAGATTTACTTAGCAAAAACAGACAAAAAGTGTAGTGTGACCCCATCAGAGTTTGGTGCGTTTGAGTTTATCAAGCTTTAGTATAATGGATCTGTTGGGACTGGACTTGTGACCTCACTTTCAGATGCTGCTGAGCGGTCCGTTGAGATTGTCTGGGTCGGCATTTGCTACGAAGAAAAGACGGTTTGCCCTCGAGCAGCTGTAAGAGGTGACGGCACAGTCCCTATCACGTCCTCAGGGTCCTTCTGCCCCCGTCTCCCTCACCTCAAGGTTTTTAATGAACCAGACTAAAAACGGCTCAAATGTGCGTGAGAGATACAGTATGTAAGGGATTTTCAAGAGTTTTTGTGTGTGTAAACTAAACATATGTGCTAATGTGAGAGGAACAACATAGAGGGGAAAGAGATATTACACTAGCACAAAGTAAATTATGTTACTGTTTTGGTTTACAGGCAGAATATTCAGAAACATATTGGTGTGGATGTAGCATTGTGCAAGTATTTGGTTACCAATGCCATTATTTACACCACCATTCCAAAGATGGTAAATGTGATGGAAAAGAGGTTTGTAATGTTTTAGTAATGTTGTAAAATATTTCTATTTCCAATAATTGCTGTTCTTTTTAACTTGCTTTCATTGAAGGACACAGAGAGAGAGAGACCCAGTTTCCACAAAATTATTAAGCAGCACAACCGTTTTAATCAACAAATCAGCATATTAGAACTGGAATGGAGTAATGATGCTGAAAATTCAGCTTTGCCATCACAGGAATAAATTACATTTAGAAAATTTTTTAAACAGAAATATTTGTTTTCACTTGTTAAAAATAAAATTTAAATTCAGCCTTGGTGAGCATAAGAAATAAAAAAATATTTATTTAATTATTTATTTTTTTACTTATTTATTTAGTATGTTTTCTTTTCTTCCTCAGTGAAGATGAAAAAAATAATGCCAGTATGAAATGCAGAAGAAATGTAAGTAAACACACAACTCCACCCCGGAATGTCTGGATTTCATCCAGTCGATTTTTAGCTCTTTATCTATGGATTAAATCAGCTGTTTTACGGGAGCCATAGATCAATGATATAAAAGACATCAAAATCAATCAGCCTTGAGACTGTATTTCTCTGTTTTTTTGATAACCAGTGCTGGAATAACATGCACGCCTCCCCTGTTCTCTCTCAAATGCCTCTGTTACTCTTCCTAGCTGAGAGAGAAATCAATCATAACTCAATGCTTTTGACATGCTCAATGGCGCAGTCTGATTGGCTGCGGCTCATCCAGTGATTTCTCATTACCGGCACCTCGTACGGTACCCCTTGGGGCTTCTGTGACCCCTGTGATTCTGCCACTGTTACTGTGATGTCTGCTCATCTCGCTACTGAGATGAAATAGTGCTTCTCTAACTAGTACAGCACACTGCATTGTTTAATGAGAGGCTACTGCATCAACAGGCCGTGCGGATTGTGCTTGTTGTGGATTCACTTCCTGTGTGTGTTTTTGAAGTGATATGCTGGTTGAGTAATGAAGTCTCCACAGGTTATGCTAAGAGCGCATGGTTACTTTTCTTGGTCATTAGTAGGCAACGTTATTGATGGAAAATCGAGCCTCCTGGTGGTCCAGCATGGAGTTCTGCTGTGGTGATAGAGGTTTATCAAACATTCACACATCTGATCTGTGCAGGGACTGTTAGAAAGTGAAGCAAAACAGTACATCATGCTGTTTCTTTTAGAAAGTGTTCAATTAAATTTCTTTGTTTGTTTGTTTTTTTATACGTGTGTGTGTGCTTGTCCACTTGTATGGACATTTGAAACAGGTTATTGCATTATAGCATGTGTCAGATGACATTAGACGAGAGTTTACCCCCTCACGGTGTCCTTGAACTTGAAAAGTGACCAGCACTCAGGGATTGAACTGTTAGGTGTTTACTCAAGCTCTGATACCTTATGTGTTAGTGGGGTCATAAAGTACTATAAAAATTACAATAAAAAAGTTGTGAAATATTATGAAGCCCACATGCATAAAATATAAATAAAGTTCCTCATAATTTACAGTGTTTTCGTCTGCTTTCTGTGCATGTTAATTTTTGCTAATTTCGTATAATGTTAGTGGAAAAAATATTGTACAGTAGTAGTTTAAATATTTAGTTAGAGGAAATGCATAGGGCTTTATAAAAAATTGTTGGTTATGAGTATTTAGACTTGACTCAGATGATCAGATATCAGTTACATATTGAATTTAGGACCACATGATCGTAGCCCAAACTGGATGCAATGAAATCAGATCTGATACAGTATTGTATGTGTTTTTGCTGTTTATGCACATGTAACAAGATCTTACACTACAATTCAAAAGTTTCAGGTCAGTAAGTTTTTTTTTTTTGTTTTTTTGAATGAAATGAATACTTTTATTCAGCAAGGATGCATTAAATTGACCAAAGTGGCAGTAAAGACAGTTATAATGTTACAAAAAATCAATTTCAAATAAATAAATTGTTCTTTTAAACCTTCTATTCCTCAAAGAAACATAAATAAATTTATCATGGTTTCCACAAAAAGCACAACTGGTTTCAACGGAAGTAAAAATAAATGTTTCTTGAGCAGCAAATCAGCATATTAGCATGATTTCTGAAGGTTCATGTGACTCTGAAGACTGGAGTAATGATGCTAAAAATCCAGCTTTGCTATCCCAGGGATAAATTATATCTTAAAATAAATTAAAACAGAAAATAGTTATCGTAAGTTATAATAGTATTTGACAATATTGCTGTTTTTACTGTATTCCTATCTAATAAATATAACCTTGGTGAGCGTAAAAGCCTCTTTCATAAACATTAAAAAACTTAGTGACCCCAAAATTTGAGCAGTCGTGTCCACAGCAAGGCATAATGCACAGATATGATCTTTGACACAATCAGTTTGTATTTCTTTGCACGAGTCAGTAAAATATTTACAGTATTTCAGCTGTTTTCTGTATGTATTGATAATCTTGTTTGTGAAAAAAAAAAATCTTGTTTAGTAGCTAATACTATGATTACAGTTTTATTACAGCGAATATTAAAGAGGCCATGAAATTAGAAATCAAATTTTCCATCTTTTTGTATTATTAAAATAAATCAGCGGTTCAGAGTGAGGGTCAAATACAATAATTTTTGACTGTTAAATGTATGAATTAAATAAATATTGTCATGACCCCTTTAAGTAAGAACTGTATTAAAAATAGTTGGTTACAGGTATTTAGGCTTAACTGATGATCAGTAACGATCAGATATCACTTACTTATTGGATTTGGAACAACATATGGTAGCTACTTCCTAAATCTCATGCAATGAAATCAGATCTGATATGTGTTTTTGCTGTTTATGAACATGCAACAAGATCTACTTACTGTATGCTGCATGTGTTTAAACAGCAAAATCACATATAAGATCTGAAGAAAAAGAAAAAATCAACTAAATGTATCTGACCTGTTGCAAAATTGCTTCATCGTCTGAGAAGCATTTCTGTCAACACTGTTGTTTTTACTTTTGATTTTTTAGTTTGTTATTTAACTGTAAATATGAAGTGAATGTTACTTGTAACTCTGAGAATGTGGAGAGGAATTTTATTAAAGAGAACAGTGCAGGTGGACAACTAGGTCACACTGCACAGAGCAGTAAATGCTACACAGCTGTTTTTCCTCCTGTCCTCCCTCTCGCTTTCCTCGCTTCAGTACTATATTTCTAAAGGCTTGAGGTCCCATGTGTGTGTTAGTGTGTCCTATGGCCTTGAGTCCAAACACAGCAGAGCTCACTGCTTGGACACATTTGGTCAATGAAGGGTCTCTTCCAGCAGTGCAGTCCAGCAATAATGCGAAGGCTGAGAAACTGGCCTCGGTTTGCCAAAGTTCTTGACATTTTGAAATTTGCCACCTGTCGCAATCAATTTCCACACGCTGCTTTAGTCCCTGATTCAAACCGTGTGCTTAATTCCCATGTCAGTGATGCTGTTCCAGAAACATGATTTTTTTTTCTTGATCCTAAAGCTCACTGCTTTAATTGTTCTGTTTGCATTTGCAAGAATTGTGAAGTGTTTTTGTTTTTATTAATGTTGTCCCACTGTCGAGTTTGCCATGGGCAAGGTTTTAATTACCATACAGCCCAGAGGGAAATATTCAAATTCATCCAGAAAAGCAACAGAAAAACAAAGCAATTTCAGTTTATAATTACATGTACAATTTCACTGCAAGACAAAAATGTAGTTAGCTTGTCTTGCCACTTTTTTCTATTATGGTGCTATTTATTTAAATGGTGTTCGGAAGCATTTACTTTGTTCTTTCTACTTTCTACTTTTTTGTGTGTGTTAACCCATTCAGTCGTGATTGGTTAGTTCACCTTTCATGCATTTGCACCAGGTATTAAATGCACTGCGAATGCTTTCCTGTGCCTGTAATGTGACGCACTCCTCTCCTCCTTGATAATGTGTTTATTATCACCTGATGTGTGGAGTGCTTTTGGCATCTGGCTAAATACAGTCTTCACATCTCTCAGCGATGCAGGCTTAAGGAATGACATTTCAAGAACAATTCTGAAAGATCTCAGCAGTGAGCTTTTCCTTAATGCTTGGTCACGGTGTCCTCTGCTATGCTGGAATTTTTTGAAAATTCAATAGAAACATTAGTTGGGTGTTTCTTCAACAAAACATGTACATGTTTATGTGCCAGGTTTTGATTTTTGTATATAGAAAAAGACTGCACTTATTTATTGCCCTGCTGTGTCTGTTTCTTCTCTTTATCCATAAGCTTCATTTGGACATTTTTGTCTCCTGCGTGTATCATGCTTGTGTGTTTCTACTCCCTTATTCCACCCTCTACACTTTCTGTATTTTTTCCCTCACTAATTATTTATTTATTTTATTTATGCAGATAGACAAATAGACAGACAGACAGACATACTGTCCATTTTACAGAGAAACAGTGCAGAGAAACTGAAAGTACGTCCTGCATAAATGGTTTGAAATCTCGCTCATCCCATTAGCTTCAGCATCTCGCCCTGTCGGGTCACGAATGCGAAATCAGCCACACCGCAGGCCTGCCCTGAAAACACTCACTGTGTGTGTCAGGCGTGTATTTGTGTGAGTGACCAGAGGGAGAACAGTCCGACAGGCCCGGAGGGGTCACACAGCTGGACTGGGACTGTCACTGGACATTCACAGCAGCCTTAGGGAAATGTGCAGTGGAAGCGTACTCTCAATGCAGCGTTACACATACAAAATCACACTCTGACACCACCACGCTCACTGTAGCCTGAAGCGGGAGCAGGAACTCAAGATGGCCTACCTTTGTCCACACATATCCCATCATTCCTCCAGCACTAGCCGGGTTGGGTGCACACAAAACACTCAGCCGGCCCACGATCCAGCTAAGACACAGATCGCATCTCTATTTTTGTAAGTGCATGGCGGTGGATTGATTGTGGCTGGCAGCGTCGTGAGGCTGGGCTCCAGCATTTAAACTAATGTTTGTTTTTCTCTCCACCAGCGCCAGTGTTCCCTGAACACTTTTTCCGAGAGTGGGTTGAGCGCAGATTCCCATGGATTCGAAAAACTTCACTCCATTGTGTGCCTTTATGGATGTGCGTTCATGCTTTGAAAAAGTAAACGGCTGCTTTGAGCATTCAACGTTTTAAGTTGTCAGGGGAGCCCATAGATCTTTATTGAGTGGGCAAGAAGTGCTCTGCCCAACAACGATGCCGCAATATAGCAAATAACACTAAAGGGGAACTTGCTAAGAATAAATGTCAAGCACATATTGCTTCTCATTTTCGTCTGCAAAAGTAAATCCCCCTGTAAGCTTAAAATCAGTTCGCCAAGAGATTTTGCACACAGAAACTAAAGCCAATTCATCTAGGTGATTTTCTCTTTGATGAAAATTCTCTTAATAAAAGTCCCATGTTTTTATCTCATGCAGACAGAGTAACATCATTTTGTTTCTCATTCGTCTTCAGCATCAGAAATCACCAAGAGTGTCTCGTTTAGACGAGCAGCTAGTTTTCATTTGAAGCTCCTCAGTTTTGAAGTCACAACTGTGTGGCGCAGTCTCGGGCCTGTGAAATGTGACTCCTTTATTGCCGGCACTCATCATCCTTCATTTTTTTTATCTCTGCTGTAGTGTCTGTAAAGATGAAAGGAATTAGCGAGGCATGAAACAGGTTCACCCATTTTCTATTCTTGCAAGACTCACAAACCCGGCAAAAGCGTGCCCACATTTTCATATCTCGGGGATATTTTACCCGCCTGCACATTCAAGTCCAAATTCACACGTAAGCTTCCTAATTGCATTGAAATTTGCTTCTTATATTTCGTCTTATGCAAGAAATATTGTGCCTAATTATGTATTCATGGAAGCCATTAGGAGAAGGAAGCTGGCATCTTAATGCATTTATTTTAAGCCCTAATTTAATGTAAGTGGTCAGATTTATACGTTTAGAATAATGATCATCAGCATTCATCAGCTCCTCCTGTGATCCTGTGACTCCAGAACACACTCTTAGTGTCAGAAATGCTTCATCATTCCTGCAGGTAACAGAATAACGGGGAGTTGAAAATGCAATTGGCAAAGATGAAGCATGCTTAGAGATGGAGCCTCTCCTTGCACTACATTTTAGTCATCAAGTGTATCTGCATTTGGAAAGTTACTCTTGGTTTCCAAATCAGTGTGATTCAGGAGTAATGAGCTGCTTAACGTCTGTTCTGTTGCTCTGTGTGCCAATGAGCAGTGATACAACTCTATCTCTTTGTAAATAAAGCAAGCACCCACCAGAGAGATCCCACAGCAAGTTGAAATGTGAGACGAGTTGGTACTGAGACAGATACATGGTGTTAGTAGTTAAGAGCATCTGTTATTTAGGCTTTCCTATAAACACAGACGCACAACCATGTTATGTTTTCAAACAAACTCTTCTTTTTTTCTTTTTGATCATTCACTTGTGGCTAATAGACACATTTAACTTGCTCCAGTTGCTACCACAACAAAACTGAATCGTGTAAGCACATAGAGAGTCATGACCCAGACAGAAGAAAGCGTGTCTCCAGACCTCTTCTTTTGTGGGCCAGTTCAGCTGACTAATTTGTCCCACTCTGTCCTCATTTGGTGAGGCTTTTGAAGCTAAAGAGGTTGTAGCAATATATAGCTTGACTAAACTTGGCCTTCTAGTACAGTCACCCCCAGAAGACTGAAACTCGGACACACGTGGTGCTTTTCAGGCTGGTGTTGCTGTCCAAGGTGCTGAATCACACCACCCACATTGTCACAGTAGCTGTCCAAGGTACTGCTCCTCTGTCAGATATTGCTATTTAAAGTTCTGTAGCTGATGATTTGCCATGTTTATTCATTTTGGCACATGATATTATTATTATTATTATTATTACATTTTTGTTTTGTTTTTGTTTAACTAGTGCTTAAACATTTTATTCTTTCTCTTAACACAATGTTTAGTTTCCATTTCCATCCCTTATAAAACAACATATGTCATAACACATACTATACTTTATCAGAAAGTGCACCATATTCAAAATAAGTGTTATTTGTCAAATTCATAACAAAACATTTTCAGTTCTTGCTGCTATAAATGCCATTGTTGTAACCACTTTTCTGCATGCTGCTTCATTATTGTGCTGTTATTGATTTCAGTTTTATCAGCCCCTAATTGTCAAACAAATGGTGGCTTGTTTTATGATCAGATGCCCCCTCCTGTTTAATTGTCTGATTCTTTTTGATGGTATGAATCAAACCACCTGATACTGATTGAATATGCAGTTTGAAAACACTTGAAAACGTCATAATAGGTGTTTTTTTTGTTTTTGTTTTTTACAGTAAATAACTTTTAATAAATAAATGACCTATGTATGAATGTGCAAAACAACTTACGCTGAAATACAAAATATTGATATTTTATTTATAAAAAATATTTTTGTTAAAAACCTGACACAAACCTGAAGTTACAGATGACAAAAAAGTAATTCATTATGTTTATTCATGATGCTTATATTCTGAATTTCATCATCAGAACCCTAGCATCTGCCACTCTGTCCATCTTTCATGTCCCTCTGTCACTCAACCCAACACCTTTTCATCTTATTTCACAAAATATTGCCAAGAGGTCTTTGAAATGCAGACTGTTTACGAACATTAGAGAGAGTGTATGTGTATATGTAGACGTTTCCCAACTTAGTCACAACGAGGCATTAAAAAGAAGCCTTTGAAGTATTTTGATGTTTCTTTGCTGCTCTCTTGCCAGTTTCATAAATAGGTCAGACGCTCTTTGCGTCACTTCTGTTCATCCGGTAGGCATATAGTGTGTATATTCACTCCGGCATCTCTCTTCCTTTCCTTTCCTTTCCTTTCCTCCTGCTTTTTGCTCCTGCTTATTTTAAATCTTTTCTTCTGGAGCTGTCTCTAATCTGTCAACTTTATAAATGTACTTTATTATTTCTCAAGCACACTTGGTTTTTAGAGAAATAGTCATTCATTCACAGAAGACAGTGCAGTACTGTATTACACAGTCATGTATTGAGGGCTGTAATTTTTGTAATTTTCTTCGGGGCATGAGAAAGGATTGCACTTCTTTAAAGAGGTGTGATGGTACACTATTTTCTCTATTAGTTATGTTTGCTTTCTACAGGGAGAAACTTTTTCCGTTTAGATGAGCCCTTTGTGGTTTTGTTTGTGTGCCAATTTCTCCTGAAGCCATCAGCTGTGTGAAATTGACTGATACATTTATCTGGACTAAAAATATATGTAGTTTATAGGTGTGTTATGTATCATTCGAGTTCTTTATAGAGGATAAAGCTATGATAAAACATCAAACTCTTTATATGACTTTATTTACAGTTTGTAAGCCGATCTTGCGCTGCTAATTGTGTATTAAGGAAGTGTGTTGACACTTATGTGTTTGCATGTGAGTAAACTCTAGGTTTCTTTACACTATCTGCTAGCAAGGCCTCAAATCATAGCACCAGGCATGTATCTCCATGCAGGATGATAATTCACATCTTCTCAGGCTGTAGATTATTCAGTGTCTGGAAGATTCTGCTCTCCTCTGCACCAGAAGTTCAGACACAGCCAAGTTGTGGTCGCACCCATAGCAGATTCATAGAGATGACACACATGGCAATGACGCTCATGCACGTCTGACCCACGCGGCTTGGCTATGAACCACAATAATATTTCGACTGTTCAAAGTGCTGTTCAAAAATGTATTAGTCTGACCTTGTTTACCCTGTAAGTTGATATTTGTCAGCATTCGCAACACAGTTTTGCTTCTTTAGCAGATTTCCAAACAGAATGCTTAACAAGGACAATGAGGAATGGGAATAAGTCTGTTATTGATTGAGTTATTGATTGATTGATTGATCGATTTTTTTAAGATATCAGAATGCATATATGTGTGTGTGTGTGTGTGTGTGTGTGTGTGTGTTTGTTGTTGTTGTTGTTGTTGTTAAAAAATTTACGAATCCTTTTCAGAAATTCAAATGTGCAGAAAAATAAAAAAACATTACTTGGAAAACAAACTTACAAATTTAAACAAAAATTAGAAATGTTATTTTGGCAAATGACTGAAATAATTTGGAGTTGAACTATTACAACTGAAACTGAAATAGAATTGATTAAAGTCATATAGAAATGTATCGAAATTATCAAAAGCATATAACAAAATTACAAAAACTTTAAATCACAATGAACACATAAAATATAAAAATAACAAAGCAAATTCAAAATATTTAAATATTTTAATGTTAAATAAATAATACTAATATAGCACTGGTGGTAGTAGTATTATTATAAACCTGATGCACACCTTGAGTTTTCTAATAATCTATGATTTTTTTTTTTTTTTCCAAATTGACATTGCACACAATTATGATTTCCAGATCTGAAAAAGTCAAGGAAATTAATAAAATCTTAAATAGTCATAGGAAATTCTATGTTTTATATTCAGCTCTAAAATATTTAATAAGAAAGTATTAGGCTCATTTTTCCTTATTAAGGCTCATTTAAGCCTATAAGCTCTGGCTCTTTCTTGGATGCACAATAGATTGATAGTCAAGACTGAAATGGGCGCACAGGTCATGTGTTACTGACCTTGATTTGATTTTCTGTGGCATTAATCCACTCCACTCTGTCTAGATGTCTGCTATGTCCGAACTGACTGCACTGTATTTTATGTATAATCATTTTCTATTTCTGTTTTAAATTCATTTTAAATCAATTTCTAATTCTATGTCTTTATTATTTTTAATTCCTTGTTTTTATTGCTGTGATTATTTTTTTTAATGACTATTTTACTTCCTTTTATGTAAAGCACTTTGAATTACCACTGTGTATGAAATGTGCTATATAAATAAACTTGCCTTGCCTTGCCTTGCCTAGATGTTTGACTTCAGCTGTTTAATAAGACTGACCTCTTCTATCTGGTGACTTTGAAGCATTAGATTCTTTTGCACTGCAGTTTTATATTTGTCTATTGTAATTCAAGGAAGGGATAAAACATTTTTAGAAACCTCCTCTTTAGTGCTGTGGCCGTGTTCCCTCTGTTCGCATCAGAGACTGAATGGGACGAGTCACAGCGCTCAAATGTTTCCAGACGGAGTGTATTATCAGCGCTTCCTAGTCCGAGGGGAGGTTGTTAGCGTCTCATCTTCATGCAGAAAGAAATAAATCAGAAGCAGTGAAGGCACTTGTGTTACTCCTCAGACACTGGCTTATGCAAACCTTGAGGGAAGAGGCATTAGATTGATTGTTAAAGCTGACTGGGAGTGCAGGAAACTGTCTGAAGAGCAGGATAAATCCTGTTTAAAGAAATTTCCGTGTCTGGTTGGACACCATGTGACTCCCAGGCCTCATAGGCATTGTTCTTGAGGTCAGTGAATGCTGCTTCGGTACGGCAGGAGACTGGGGGAAAGCATGGGCCGTGTTGTTAATTGATAGTCAAAGTGTTTTCCAGGTCTGCTCATGAGCGCTGTTTGCCAGTCGATGGAACGTCTGGGATTGGGGAAGCTAAATCCTCAGTGTTTTCTTGGTGGGTGAATGGACAATTTCATATTTCTTGCTTTTTTACTTCCTGACAAACAAAGGAAGCTTTTTAGTGCAGTGAAGAGCAGATTCTTTGCATTATACAGGCTTTTATCTCTGTTTTTATCATTTTTGTGCCACAAAAAATAATGAAAAATGTACACTACCATTTAAAAGTTTGGGGTCGGTAAGATTTTTAACGTTTTTGAAAGAAGTTTCTTTAATGCTGCATTTATTTATTCAAAAATAAAGTAAAACTAAAGCAATACTGTGAAATATTATTGCATTTCACAATGACTGTTTTCTATCTGAATATATTTTGAAATATAATTTAGTCATGTGATGCAAAGCTGAATTTTCAGCATTATTACTCCAGTCTTCAGTGTCACATGATCCTTCAGAAATGATTCTAATATGCTGATTTGCTGTTCAATAAACATTTCTTATTATCAATGCTGACAAATTTTGAGAATATTTAATATATAATATTTGAATATTTAATATTAAATATTTGTAATACAGTACTTAATATTTTTTTGTGGAAACAGTTTAGTTTTTCAGGATCCTTGATGATCTGAACTGATCCTTGATCAGTTATTTGAACTAGAAATCCTTTGTACCATTGTAAATGTCTTTACTGTCATTTCTAATCAATTTAATGCATCTTTGCTAATGAATGAATGAATGAAAAATAATTTCCGACGCCAATATTTTAAACAGCATTTCTTTTAAGTATCGATTACTTTTAGTCACTTTTATAATACCTCACATGCTAATTAAAGTGATAGATGCTAGATTACTTAAATTTTTGTTTTTGTAACAGAAAAAAAGCTAGTAAAATGGCATTTTTTTTTTAAGGTGGAAGATTCTATGTAGTAAATTGAGAAGTTGGTTTGAGACATGTCTCTGAGCTGAGTTATGAGCGCAGTGTCATTTGCGCATGTGAGAGTAAGAGGCGAGATCAGCCGTTCTCAGAAGCCTTGGAGAGCTACACTGAAAGTTACCCCGCTAGGTCACACTTCATGTTCAATCAGAGCAGTGACTCTCGTCAAATTGAGGAGATAAACAGGAGCTTCCGCTGCATGTGTTGCGTGATGCCAGCATGATGTTGCCAATGCCAGCATCCACCACAGCATCCAATCTTGCTATATCTCTTCAGCTATTCATTAAAACATAAGAATTCTGCTCGTTTTCTCTATTTTTAAACAAATGGAACTGTAACTGAATACAGCTACCTTTTTGTCCCGATTATTACAAATATTCCATTATTCCCCAAGTCTGGAAGTAGACTAGACGAGAGACAAGCAGAGAGCATGAGATTTTGCCTCGCAACACTCAAAAACAGATTTCAGACATTCTCCTTTCTTTTCAATTTCCCTCTTTGATGACTTTACAAATAGAGCGTAGGAAATGGCGCCAGTGGACGGGGAAATAGAGATGCCTGAGCACTGCGTCTATCTCCTCTGGCAATCTCCGCTGTACTGTAACAATCCCGTCATGTTCCAGAGAGGATTAAATGGGCTTTAATGGCAGACTTGTCTCTGCATTTCCTGGAGAGTGTTTTAATCTGCAGGAATATCCCTTTCTTTTGAGGATTTATGTCAGATTTTCTTCTGCCCTCAATGTTCTGCTTAATGGGGAGTCTAGGCGATTGGGAGAGCATGTCAGGAAGCAGGTGTTCAGGATAAAGTGTGAGCAGTCATCAGAAAGGCAGTTTAGTACAGAAACGTCCCCCCACACTGCCATTTAGACTCAGCCTGACTACAATAGCACCTCTCAGATCCCTTACAACAATGAGAGCCATTACAGTATGGTGATGTACCGTACCATCTGAGCAGATATAGCTTGAGATGTCTGCGTAACAAAAGATTACATTTTCCTATAGCCGTGGATGTCTGTTAAATCGCTGGCCTTCACCTCTATTTTTTTTTTTTTTGAAGACGCTCGGATCTTTTTTTTTTCGTTCACCCGTGTATAGCTACACGTTTAAAGGGTTACTCCAGCCCAAAATGAAAATTTTGTCATTAATCACTTACCCCCATGTCGTTGTTGTGACTGTCCCATTGACTGCCAAACAATTAACACGGCCAAGGCCCAGGGTGGAGTAACCCTTTAAAGCTTAAAGATCAGGCATTCTGAATCACTAAAGGATGCATAGTTTCATAAAATTCACTTTAATGAGGTACATGTCTGTACTGAATGCAAAACACACTACAACAGATAAGAAGGGGGAATAATTCAATATATTCAAAAAAGTCAATGTATTCAGCCACCCCACCTCCTGTCATCACATTGTCTTGACACTTTGTGTATTAGCGAGGGTCATAAATAATCAAAACTAGCTCGCGGAGTCATGCTGTATCTGTGAATGGCTACAAATACCAAATTATACAAATTGAGGACAGCAAAAACCTCTCTGTGCAACTTTGGAGAAACAAAACAGCGTTCATTTACATTTTCATTTAATTTTCTATCGGCCCGTAGCACCGCGTACAGAATCAATCTTTCTAACTTCATTTTCAATATATTAGGAGGATGGGAGGGAGAGCCGGGGAAATATTGATTGTCTGAGCGTGCATTGTGTCTCCGCACAGACTGAACTCTTTGTATGAATCAAATGAAATTGCAGTTTTTCTTATCAGGGTGAGAAAGAAGAATAAAGAGAAAAAGAAACATGAGAGAATGATAGTGGTTATTTCATCAAGCAAAACCATGACAGTTACGCAACAAATTACAGCCCGGCATGAAAAAAAAAGAATTCACCCGGCGGCGGGTGTAACATTCTAGCAGGCTCAACATGCTGAAGACAGGACTGAGAGACAGTTTATTGGATGTCCAAGGTCCAAAATTCACCAAATGCAAGTAAAATTGGCTTTAGCAAGTAAATAAACCAGTGGCCAGTAACTTCATAAGGAACTGAAACATAATACATGTATAAATTAAACTCTAGAAAAAAAAAATATTTTCTTAGATGAATCTGACGTGATTCAAATCAAAGATACGCTAAAGAAAACATCTATCATAAACAACATTCCCTTTACCTCTGTGTAAAATTAATTATTCATTTATTTATAAAATAATATTTATAAAATTATAAAAAATATATATTTTAAAAAATATATATTAATTTAAATTTTGTCCATGACAGAACATTTGTGAAATGTTTCCTTTCTTTCTTTCTTTCTTTCTTTCTTTCTTTCTTTGTGGCAGTACATAGGCTAAAACATAGGCTAAGCCCAGTCTCATAAAAATGCGTATTTTTTCAAGACAGAACATGTGGCAGTGCATAGGCCTATGTGAAATATTCATTCATTCATTCATTCATTCATTCATTCATTCGTTTTTATTTAAATTTTGTCCATGGCAGAACATTTGTCAAAAATTTTCAAGCCCATATAATATAAAATATATATTCAAGCCCAGTCTCATGAAAATGCATATAAATAGAACACCAAATAAAAACAGAAAATCGTGGTATTGATGCACAAAAATGGACTTTGGCGTGCATATGATTTGCAGTTTTCGCGTGCATATGATACTAAATTTGTTAGCGTGCATATGATACGCAGTTTTCGCGTACATATATGCACCTACCCCACAGCCCTAATCCTACCCATTGTGTATCATATGCAGCCAAAGTCCATTTTTGCATATAAAGAGTACGCCAAATCGAAACATAAACTCATGCTATTGATACGCACTTTCATGAGATCGGGTTGAATATTCCTCAGTCAGGCTGTATTTATTTATTGATTGATTGGTATTTGTAACTATTATATATGCATTTTAATACACATAATGCAAAGTACATTTTGTGCTTTATTTTATTTTTTACTATTCTCCATTCTGGAAGCACTTTAAAAGTTTTGATAAGTGTTCAGAAGAGACATATATGTTTGAAAGATAGGGAGTAAGACGAGACAGGAGGTGGTGTTATGATGAGATGTGTTGGTGGATAGACAGCACTTTACCTGAGCTCTGTCTCCAGGGAGCAGAAATAGAGCAAGAGAGATGGAAAGATAGAAAGGGGCAAGGGAAAGACATGAGAGAAAGAGAGAGAGGTTTCTAATGGTGGTTGTATATTAAACAGCTGTCTGTCTGCACGCTGTCTGATTGATGGGCAAGGACAAGCTTCATTTCCTTGCCTAGCCAAAACTTCATCTTGTTTCAGAAAGCAGTCATGGGCGTGATTTCAGGTAGAAAATTGGACCCATTTCCATGGGACTACATCCTTGGAATAAGCACTTGCAGACACACATATTTTCTCCCCATCATCCTCAAATGGTTTTAGGCTCTCAAGAGACATACAAAGCTAATGCGTGGCAGCCATCAGTTTAACCGAATTAAACTGCTCAGCCATGTACTGTTTATTCAAATTTTCATTAATGGAATAGTCATCTAGCAGAGTGACCACGGCTATTTCTAGTCCCAATCTCCTTTAATTATATAGCAAAGAGCAGCTTGGACATTCTGCTAAATATCTTCTTTACACACAAGAAAGTCATAGGCTTTTGAGTGATGGCAGAGTTTCAAATCTATCTTTTGGTGTGTGTGTGTGTGTATTAGTTCTCGGAGAGTTCATTATTCACGCTCAGTTGCAGAAGTTTCGCAAGTTTGCACCGGTCATCAATTGTATTTCAGACCAATAACAACTTTTATTAGGCTGAACAAATAATTCTGCTGAGAAGAGCACAAGTCTAGTCCCTACAAACACTGACAGAGAAAAGAATGAGCGAGTGTTATTTCAGCTTACATCCATTTCAAAAGACCTGTCCTCCTCAAGCTTTTTGTCCCCTTGAAAATCCATTGCACACCTGCTGGTACCACTTTGAGAGTGGCATTATACAAAAAAAATCAAGCTGCAGGATATATAAATATATGTATTTTTCATAGAATAAAATCAGCTAAATAATCTGTTCTGGAAGGACACTGATTGGACGGTAATTGCCTTATTACCTCACTTTCATTTCATGAGTCATCTGTCTGAGTTTTTCATCATGGAGTTTGAACTTGGGCAGCCAGATGGACTGCAACAATAAATGTGAGATAATGTGTTTTCAGAACTCCGGCATGAGATTGATAATAGTGCCAAAATATGCCAGAAAATGTAGGCTAAGCGATACATCTTTTTTGGCCATTATTAGAACATCATTTTCAGTTTCAGGACTTATATCTTTACATCCTCCAACTAGTATCAGCTGTTGGCATCAAGATATGTCACACTTTGTTGACGTATTTATTTTACATCTAAAGATGATCCATAAGAGTGTTTAAACACCCTCATCTCACATTTGATCCAAATCATGTCTCTGGCTGTCTGACATCACGGTCCGTCATGTGTCGGTGTGTAATCCGTGTGCTCCATTATCAAGCAGAACGCAGGAAGCATATGTTGTCAGACTTGTTGGTTTTGCTTCATGACAACACATCGCGAGAGTGAAAATGTCATCTCTCTATCTGGTTTGTTTGTGTGTACGGCAATATATCTGGCGCCAGTGACAAAATAAATGACAGTTTTCAGGTGATTTCATAGCATCACTGAATTCATTAAGAAAATCCAATCTGGGAGGTCTCTGTATTTCATTCTGGCAGCAGCATGCCACCCATTTTCCCCAACGCCCACCTCCTCCTGGCAGGCAAACAAACTGAAACTTGTCCCTTTCAGTTTTTTAAAACAAGATAAATTAACTTGAAGCAAAACTGTTTTAAGGTAAAAAGCTATTTTCAGATACTGTATCTTGAATAAAATTTATAAATTCAAGATTGAATTAAGTTTTTTTTTGAATATAAATCTAACAAAATCACATTTGTGTTTTAGGGAATTTAGTGAGAAAAAAAATGTTAATGTAATAAGAAAAATAAACTTGAACATACACTACCGTTTGAAAGTTTGGGGTCTGTACGATAATGTTTTTGAAAGAAGTCTTATATGCTCACCAAGGCTGCATTTATTTCATTTATAAAAGATTAAATTGTGAAATATTATTTGCAATTTAAAATAATTATGTATTTTAAAGGGGTCATCGGATGCAAAATTCACTCAACATGTTGTTTGAACATAAATGTGTGTTGGAAGTGTGTGTACACATCCATCCTGTAGTGATCCACCCAGTGTTTTTTTAAAATCCCTGTTTTAAAATCCCCTTTCTCAAATCAGGCTGTTCTGAGATTCTTGTCAGAATGACGTAGTTCTGCACAGACCTCTCCCACGATAGTTGATTGACAAGACTGCCTTACCTTAGACCCGCCCTGAGTGAGCTGAGAGCTGTTGTGTCGACTCCGGTGCAGGGGAAGACAAGAATGTCTCCGATTAAGTGATTGAGGTGCTTTGTTGTTGGATGTAATAATGAATGTAGCAGTCGTCATTTACTTCCTACATCAGAGCCACTGAAGACGCAGAGGATTAATGTTACTTTCGCTTTGAAGTGAATGCGTCGATCCTAATAATGTGCTTGTTAGCCAGTTTAGTGGCTGAAGTTTACAGTCTGCTCATCACCGCACGGAAGAGAGGGGCGGGGTCAGCAGAGCTAATTAGCATTTAAAGCAACATGGACTAAAATGGCTTGCTAAAAACAGAGCTGATTTTGACAGGTTTAAAAAGGTGTTTTTTACACTACCATTGAGAATTTTTAACCAAAGTATGTTATGGACTTTTAATTAAGACCCTAAAGAATCATATCAACTTGTGCAAAATAGGCATCCGATGACCCCTTTAATACATTTTAAAATATAATTTTAATGTAAAGCTGAATTTTCAGCATCCAGTCTTCGGTATGACATGATCTTTCATAAATCACTCGAATATGCTGCTTTACTGGGGTCCGTTCTTCATACGTCGCTTATTACATCCGAGATCAAATGACACATCCAAGATGATATCATCGCACTAATCAGGATCTGGCTAATTCGGTTCTTCGAACGCACCTGTTGTTGATGATTAGTATGGCTGGATTGAGTTATCTGAGATAATTGCGCATTCATGGGTTGGTTTAAAAGGGCAGATGTATTGATACTCGAAACCATGATCAGCAGTGCAGTGATTGGCTGGCGGCAAGACGACAACGTAATGACATCATATCATATCATTAAAAAGACACCTGACGAAAAACTTGACAAATTTCTGGACTTTTATAAGGAAACAGCCGAGCGAACAAAACTTCATAAATGTTATAATAGATAAATTAAATGTGCGCTGTTTTTAATGTATTTGTATATTTTTTTAAATGATTCCCAATTATTTATATTCACGATTTCTAGTAGCCTATTTGTACAGGCTATAGATTTTTACTTCAATGTTTTAATTAGCAATTTATTTAATTTTATCTTTGAAACAGATTTGTTACGTGACAGCATTAATTAAAGTTTCTTAAGGGTCAAGATCATGTTATCTGTATCTCCTGCGATCCACCAAGCCACTCCCATAATATCTGTCATCACTCAAATTAATATAACGACTCAGATTAACTGCAGAGCATGTGTGTAAGACTCCAATACAATTATCAATTATTTCATCACTAATAAATCTTTCAGTGAGTAAAACTGGCTGTGTCTGTAGTATTATAGACTACACAACATTATCTTATTTTCAAATTGATTTTTAAATTATTATTTTAAATGATTGTCCCTGGACCAGTAGGGTACTCTTGTAATAAAGCAGCGGTGGCTGGGACAGATTTTAAGTATCAATTGTGCTTAAAAAGATGCAATCTAATCCTGTTTACATGAAATAAGCCTGCTCCCGAGCAGGTTTAAGCTTACGGACCTGTTGCTATGACAGCGAGTCTAGGATGAGCATCGAAGAACCAAATGATCCAAGATCAAGCGAAATCGGCAACAATCAAATCCAGCTAACTGAGTTAGCAACGTACGAAGAACGGACCCCTGCTCAAGAAACATTTCCTATTATTATCAGCGTTGACAAATGTTTTAATACTTAATATTTTTTTGTGGAAACCGTGATACAATTTGTTTTTCGGGATTCTTTGATTATTAGAAAGTTTAAAACAGCATTCATTCATTCATTCATTCATTAAAAAAGAAAAAAAAAGCTTGCTGACATCAAACATTTGAACAGTTCTCTATTCTGTAAACAAAACAAAAACTAACATAAAAAAAACAACTTCTCTTTCATTTTTAAATTGTTATTAACGTTAGATATCTTTACTGGTAATCAAGACAAAAAATATTAGAAAAATATTTCTCTCTCTCCAGTGTTCAGACTATTTATATACAGCATTCTTTGTTCTCGTAGTTGAAACCTGCAGTTGGTGAGAGAATAAACTGGACAGGTGAGGAGCGAGCTGGGAAACGCTGAGCTCTAACCCTGCATTATGCATGGATGACATACAGACATAAACACATTTTCCAGTCTGCAGATTTCTCCGTCTTATCCAGCGATGTCCTATTGCACTCGCCGGAGTGTTTAAACACCTAGCGTGAGCCCCCGAGGGTAAGAGGAGGAGAGAAGGAAGATAAGAGGTGAGAGTAATGTCAAAGCTCCTCCCCTCTGTGCCTCACCTCTTCTGGGGGAAATTTCTATCTGCGTTGTGTATCTGTCTATCTCTTCTCCTGTCTCCCTGGCACGGCTCCTCTATCCTCCTATCATCTCTCTCGTGGGCCCCGGAATGAATTCGCTGAATAGCTCCCTCTTTCTGCAGTGCTGTTTGGGACGCTTTCACCCTCAAGTGTTTGTTCCTGTGGATTCTAAAGATCGGCCGGTTCAACTACTATGGCCACTATAATTGCAGAGCTCACAGAACACTTTCTGTGTCTTCTCCCTCAAGTGCATGTGATGAAATTAATTGAAAAGAAAAGCAAATAGCTGCCCAAGGAGCTTGGGTATTGTTATTACTATAATTAATGGATGGAGCCGAGTCCTGTTTTCTCTGTGGCCCATTAGCTTCAGGGCTTAGTGATCTAATGAGGTGGCTTTCATTTGTTGTCAACTGTACTGTGAAGGAATCACTCAAATGAAGCAGAAGACACTGTCATTTGGGATGTCCTGAGGAGAGGCTGACGGGGCTCAGATGTGGTCAAGAATCGCCAAGTGAGACAGGCCGGATCACACTAATACAGCACTAAACGGCACGGCTGAGCGACTGTAATGCAGGAGGGAGCTTCATTTATCTATTGCTATACCCGTGGCTATGCCTCCGTTCCTGTTTGTGGAAAGATTTGCCACTTACTAAATTGCTTTTACTGTACAGGAAGCTACAGTATTTTATCATATTCTTTTCAATCTTTTGAAAGCTCACATGTAATGACATGTAAGCGGATCCCTTTGTGAAAAAATTTAACTCTCACTGTACCTGCAGTTTTAGGAGGTTCTTGATACAGTACTGTAAGTGCTCGAAAGTGTACTGTATACTACAATGATATAAGATTGTTGGTTGTACTGGACTTAACCATATGCGTCCACTGGCACAGTCTGCTGGTTGAGGGAAGACAAAAATGTCCCAACATGGTTTCACATTCGCTAATATTTGATTATTGACCTAGAAATAATGCAGCATCTCAAATGTCTTATTTTAGACGTTTCATTTATTTGTTTGTTTAGAATGCTGTTTGTCACTAATATACATATATTTTATACAAATAAAAATATAATGATGTGTCACGTGCACATATTTTAATACTAATATAAAACATTTATTTTTTTATTTAGAAAGCAGTTATTCGCATATACATTTTAATACAAATAATGGTTATTTATTTATTTACTTACCACAATGTTTAATTCCAGCTTTTAATTAGTTTTGAATCCCTGTATATGCATGATTAAGCTGGTAATTTACAACAGACCTCATGACCTTGACTTGTCGTTACCTCACAGCAATGGGCTACTGCCTAGCATTTTTGTCCTTAATTTGTATTCAGGTTCAACATTTTCCAACTTTTTGATGGTCTCACTGCTTGCTCCTCTGTCAGTCCCACAATTCCCTGTGCAAGCCTGCCACTCGGCTCCCATAGAGAATGAATTAGAGATAGCTGCTCACTCCACACCAGTGGACATGTAGGGTGAGACTTTGTCTCCAAGGCAGACTTGGGATGCGTCCAGTCATGTGACCTGGCCAGGCACATTATATGCGTGTGTGTGTGTGTGTGTCCAAGGGGATGTGTGCCAGATATAAGCTCTTCATTCATCTCAGCAAAACAGCTGTGAAAGTGCTGAGTAAAAAATTCAATTAAGAG